>OZ021722.1:17943979-18138979 GCA_963978545.1 Linyphia triangularis | reverse complement strand
GGTAATTAGTTTAAAGAGAAGAAAGATAAATTTATAAAATACATGCACAGATGGCTCTGGCTATTATTATAAATGTTCATCCAGATTTTCCTGTTCTTGACATTATAATTTTTACAATAAATTGCCTTCAGAGGGAAAGAAAGTAATGAAAACACTTACAAGGCATATTAAAGTATATGAAACTGCAGTTAATACCAACTATGTGTGAAATTTCAAAATATATTTCGGTATTGAAAATTAATTCCCCTTAAGAATAATATTTCTGTAATCTACAACTTCATATTTTAATTTGTTGATTATTATTTGTATTTTAAATCTCTCTTAAACCTTTGCCTCACCTATTATTATTTCAATCAGTGTTTATCAGCAAACAGGCCAAAAATTGCAGCATTGGAAACTCAATAAAACAAATGGCGTTACTGCTATCACATAAAATATAGTAGAATAAGCCGAAAATCATAACTTTTTTTTTGTACAAACAATTACTATTATATATATATATATATATATATATATATATATATATATATATATATATATATATATATATATATATATATATATATATATATATATATAAAAAAAAAAAAACAGTATTCCATACTCATAATTATATTCAGGTTAAACATAACGTTTCTTTTCACCGGTTACTTTTTACCACAGCAGTCTAGTGGATGCGTTTCTTTTTAAAAGTTGTATCGTGCTAAATGATACTCAATCCTAATTGTTCGTGTAGAATAGTTAGGATTGGTTAAGGGGAGTTGTTACAGCGCATGTGCGTGTTTTGTAAAGCACAAAATCAAAAGGCTCCCCTATAAATTAATGTTTTTCAATCTTAAGAGAGAAATAGAACTTCTAGTTAGGAGAATGTTTTTTGACATGAAATTATATCTGCGTAGTAGTTTAACTCGTATTAAAATAAATTAAAGGATAGTGTATCATGTCAAATGAATCAGTGAATGAAATTGTGTTTTACTGTGCATGTGAATAGGGCCTAATTTAAGCTTGGACTGTCAAGGAATCTCACAAGGGTCCACGTTTTTTAGAGCGCTTACATTTTCGTTGAAAATGGAAATTTCTTTATTTTAATTTATTTTATGGTATTTTCAAGCTCTGTTACTAACTATTTAGTATGGGAGAAAATGCCACTAGGAAAGTTCATAATATAGAGTTGTATATGGAATTAGCTAAAATTATTTTAGTGTTTGCTGAATACCATTAACCTATACAGTACAGCATTTAAAATATTGTTGAGCCTCGTTAAAGAAAAAATATTTAATTTTTGTTTGAGCAGATTGATTAACGTTTGTCCAGCCACATATGCACCAATAACTAAAGAAAGGAGTAAAATTACTTATCATACTCTTGTTTGATATTTTTGATTTAGTTCTAGGATAGAGAACATCTTTTGGACGTACTTCATATGATGATAGGGAAATTTATGAATAAACAAGGGATTAACTAACATTTATAATGAATAGAAATTATTTCACAGCATTTGAATCCCATTCAAATGTAGTATTGCATTCAAAGAAATACAGTATTTAAGTCCTGTAAAACACTTTTTAATTTTTTTTTTTTTTTTTTAATTTTATTTATTTATTTATTGATTGATTGATTATTACTTGAAAATTTGAACAGCTTCGATGGCCTAGTCAGGGAAACGTGTGGTGCCGGATATAATTGTCCCTAGATTCAAACGAGCATTCAAGCATTCATTTATTTTCAGAAAAACTGAATTTTCAGAAAATGAATCAAGACACATTTTTTGTGACACAAACCATTATTTTGTTGAAAATGAATAATTTTGTATTTTCATTCAATTCTTGTTTCAATCAATTAAGATGTCTTTAGAATCAATATACAGTCAAATCCCTTTAACGCGAAGGCGATGGAGGCGCTGAAATTGTTCGCGTTAACCAAATTTTATGTTAAACGAATAAACTAACGTTAAGTTTTAAGTACGGAGAACTGTTTTTACTTCGCGTTAAACGGAATTTCATGTTAAGCTATTTCAAGTTAACGGGGTTTGACTGTATTTCCAAATTGTTTTATTGTTAATAGTTTAAGAAAATCCATAAAAAATCACTTACATTTTAATTTTTACCTTATTTTTTTACAGATGACAAGGCAATATCCTGCGGTAAGTAAATCTTTAAAATACAAAGTCTTGCATAATCCATAAAAATAAGTGTAATTTAGATAAAAATGAAAAAAAAAAAGACAATAGGAATACGAATCTGTTAACTTAATTATTACAATAACAGTTCTTGTTAGGTACTTTTAATATGCCATAAACTTTAATTTAAGTTTATAAGAATGCAAAAATATGTAACAAAATAAAAAAAAAATTTAAATTTACTATCTGTAATAAAGCAAATTAAAATATAATAATTACATCATATATTTTATGTGTTTCATCGTTAGTATAGAATTGCTTTAAAATAAATAAATAAATAAATGAATGAATAAATGAATAAATGAATAAATAAATAAATAAATAAATAAATAAATAAATAAATAAATAAATAAATAAATAAATAAATAAATAAATAAATAAATAAATAAATAAATAAATAAATAAATAAATAAATAAATAAATAAATAAATAAATAAATAAATAAATAAATAAATAAATAAATAAATTAATGAATTAATGAATGAATAAATAAATAATTAAACAAACAAATAAATAAACCTGAAAAACAGTACTAGATAACAATGTTACCTTTAAAATAATATGTTCTCTATACTGCTTATTTTATTAAATATTGAAGAAATCATTCAAACGTTATAAAAGCTCAAGTGCAAGTTAACTAAATTCTCAGTCACTATTTATTAGTTTCTTTATTTTTGAGAAAGTTGGAATTATATGAAATTTTTAATAAAGAAATGTGGTAATAAATTTTATATATATATAAATCAATACATATCCATGAGTGTTCTATTTTGGCCTGGATGTTATCCAAAAGGGTTCCAGCCACACACACACACACACACACACACACACACACACACACACACACACACACACACACACACACACACACACACACACACACACACACACACAGGGTCTTTTAAAGAGACAACTGGTGTGTTGAGCAGACAGGAATGGAATTTTAAAAACACCGGTTTGTTAAATTTATTAATAAGTATAAGTTTAACCCTCTAGTGAATGATTTTTACTTTTTAATTATTTTTTTTCCCCTTTTCGCCTCTGGATCGCTGAAAAACTGTACAAAAAAAAATAATAATAGATATTTAAAACGGTTGTGTAGCATATATGCAACACTATTTGCTAGCAAAGCTTTTTTCTCCGCGAAAAGTTGTTTTATACATCTGTATCCAAGAAGAAAAGCGCGCTATGACCAAATTTTTTGAAATTGAGGTTTTGGGACCATCTTACATAGCACTTTCCGTTCTTTCTAGTAGAATGAAGCACTATGTCCTAGGTTAAATATTTACCGATTTAGACGTTTTTGAAAAGCACTTTGTTCCATCATAACAAAAGAGAAAAAAGATCGTAACTGTAACATTCAATTTGACTCTCCTGTAAAATTTGCTTTTTGTGATATAGGGCAGTTTTACAGTAAGACAATGCAGTTTTCATTGAAATGTACAGAGAGAGATCAAACCCACTCTGACAAAAGAGAAAAATAACTTTTTGTAAAATATTGCTGATAAGCGCCTACTTATTTAACATTGGGAAGTTGCTCACAAATACCTACAATACCATCTGTGGATGAAACAACAAACTTAATTTTTTTTAGTGGTAAAAACAGAATATTTGCATACACTTATGAAAACCAATTAATCGATTTTTCAAATTGTTTGTGAGCATTGAATACTTTGTATTTATAATTTATGACACAAATGTCAAGTTTTGCTTCAATCCAACTTCTGTGCAGATCCCAGCTCTAAATGGTGCTCGTTCAATGCGGAAGAATCTAGCTGCGTTGCCACTTGCGGCAAGGGTTCCAGAACCGGTCTCTGTTCCTGGAGACCGGGTTCCTTGGTGAGTCTCAGACCCCGGCCGGACTTCGCCACGTGCTCGCCGGACTTGAACTCATGTCCAGATGGACACTGCGATGAACTGGAGAAACTGGACCACACTTTGTGCCCGCAGGACTGTGCCAGTGAGTTGTCTAGATGTCTACTTAATACACTGTATGGACCGATGATATGGGATGTCGCAAAAAGGATTTACCTGTTTGAAATATGAATTAGCGGGATAGAATTATACCGTTTGCAGTATTCAGCTAGGGAAACTAGAGATTTTATCTCCTCAATTTTTAAAGATAGCTAGAAAGTTTACCAACAGATGGCGCTATTGATTAAAAAACTTAAAACGAGAAAGAAGGAAAAAAAACCGGTTGGAACATGTTAACAAAATTACAAAACGATGTTTCAATGGAGGCATGTTGTCGCTGGAACAGATATTTTTTTAATTCTTTTTTCTATAATCAACATGAACATCATCTGTTGATGAACTTCGTAACCATTTTTGGAAAATTGATGGGATAAAATTCTCTAGTTTCTCAAGTAGATTGCAACAGACGGTACATTCCTATCGTATTCCATTTTTTTAATTCATTATTCAAATGCATTAGCTCCTTTTGGGACATCCTACATGAGGCAATGAGGCATTTGACGTAACTAAAAGTTTAAACCATGATCTCTTAAAAATTTTATCCTTCGGACTCTTTTATTGATCATTCTTAACATGTTTATTGGTTGGTTGTTTTCAGATTATCTGGCGCCGTCAGCAACACGAGGGCTATAATGCGCCGAAGCATTCGTCATTAGACAAGCCAACATACATTTACAAACACCCATGCCAACACGGGGCCGCAACCTCGCGGTCTAGAAGCTAGCACGCTAACCACTATATCGTTTGGTCGGCACATGTTTATTGTTTCGGGTAACTTTCAATCCCAATACCCAGGTAGCTCAGCAGTATTGGCCAATGTTGGACTTTACAATCTTAACCTTATCAGGAAAGTTGTCTATGGAAAAAAGTTTCGTCCAATAGAAAATAATCCAATAAAAATTTAATCCTCTCTCAAACTATTTTTATCCTTGAAACTTAATCTGTGAAAAAAGTGTAGTATTATATATATATATATATATATATATATATATATATTTCTAGACTATATATAGAATATATATATAGAATATATATATTTCCAGGCTCTAGACTATTTGACTACTTTGTACAGCGACGAAATTAGTTAGTGCATATAGTGCATATTAAGCTAACACGTAAAGTGCAATTTATTTAAGTTGTTTTAGTGTAAAAACCATCCAAATGGGAAACGCATTGTGTTGATTTTTGGTATTTGAAACTGATTATTACAATACTGTTTACATATCAATTCGTAGTGTTGACTTCACCCCCCCCCCCCCTTATATGATTTTTTTTTTCTCTTTCTTGATTCCTCTATTTTTTTAATTCACTTTTCTTGTTATATACTTTATATAGTGTTCAGACTTGCCTCCTTGATATAAAATACCAGCTATAAAGTTCTGCATACACAACTAACATTGGTTTCCATCGTCAATTGAATTTTGATCTTCCAGAAGAATTCTCTGGCGAGGTGGTCCCTTCCAAGTCCGGTCGCGGTCTCGATGCGGCAGTTGGACCTTGCCACTGTCCGGCCACTGACCACTGCATTTGTATCCGGAACTATCCTCCAGCCGAGATGAGGCGACACAAGCCGATGACCTCTGGTTCGGTACCAGCAACTAATCCTCCTCTTCGTCCACCAATCATCGAAATCCAGAACGGATCTCTCTCAGACGAAGAAAAAATGTTTCAGAGGAACTTAGAGACGACAACTCCAATGCAACAAGGCCCTGTTTCAGGTAAAAGAGCTGAAAAGAAAATAATTCGATTTTTTTTTTTCTTTTTTTTTTTTTTTTTCTTCTAGAAATTCTGCAGTGCAATGTAGAAGGAACGAAGCTTCTGCAAAACAGTCAAAAGCATGAAAAAAAAAAAAGACAAACTGAATTTTGAATAGACAGGCATTGGAATTTTAAATACACTGACTTGTAAAATTAGCTTCAATATTAAAATGCGGCTACATATTGGTGTAGTGTCTGAATAAAGAAATGAGTTTATTGTTTTTCTCATGAAAATAAGCCCTGTGATGTCTTTACTAGATTGCGCAGCCAAAATGTCAATGGCCAATGGTCAAGCCCCACAGATGTGTTTTCAGTACCCCATGCATTGGCGGCTTCAAGGGGGGGGCCATGGGGGCCATGGCCCCCTCCTTGAAGGGTTCCCTCATCCTTCCTAGCCCTTTCAAATATCCCAAAACTCTTTGAGAATTTCCAGTTTAAAAAACGGTGAAAATACATATTTTTAAGCACAATTTCATTAACGTAAATTTTTTCTTTACAGTACAAAAATTTATAGCCCCCCCCCCCCCTCAGAAAAAACCCTGGTTTTAAATGTATTTACGTACACAACACATGACACAATACCCGGTACACAACACAAGTACACAGGTAGTGACCATCCCCCTCCTAAACGACGATTTCCTTTTTCCCGGGGGCCTCTGCCTCTTTTTGGAACAACCATGCTTTTCTAAGCAACCATGGCGCCGAGGGTAATTTCAACACGTGATGTCTGGACTAGTGTGTGACTTTTGTCACTTGGGCATGGAATCGGTACTGTGTTATTGTTATAACTAGTTTAGACAGGCCATTTATTGTGAAAATATCTGTTGAACTAGCAACACTTTTATTCGTTGTTTAAAGATTTCGTGATCATTTTACCTCGAGTAATTAGTGACGAATATCTACAATATGTCTTCAAAAAGAAAAAATGAGAGCATTTTTAAATACTTCTCTAAAAAGAAATACTCAAATACCAGAAGAGTATTTTAGAATCTCGGTTTACATACCTTTATTGGATAATATAATTGAAGACCTAATAGGAAGATTTCCAAAAGAAAATTTGGATTGTTTTGGCTTTCGATTACTGATTCCAACCTCCGATATGGAAAAGCCAACAGAATCAGAAAGCAACGAGCTTTAAAACTTATTAAAGAAGTTCATACCAATTTTAGGACTGACACAAATGAGTGTTATTCTGATTGAAAGTGAGCTAGCACTATGGAGAGAGAAATGGAAAAAAGAAGAATAGCTCCCCACTTCTGCCATAGATACAATGAGAGCTTGTGACAAATATGTATATCCTACTATTTACGAGTTACTTAAAATTTTGGCAACACTACCAGTTAGCGTTGCCTCTGCTGAAGAAGCTTGATGAAGTTGCTGATGAAGTTTCTCTACCCTTCGACGCTTGAAAACGTGGCTAAGAGCTAGAATGGGGGAAGAAAGGTTAGCAGGACTTAGCTTGTTGCATACTCACAGAGACATAAACATTGATGCGAGCTGTGTCATAGGCAGATTTGCCAAAACAAAGCAGAGGAAATTCGATTTTGTTCTTTAGGCTTTCAAAGAGTAAAGAAGTGTGATTGTAAAACAATTATTAACTATTTTTATTTTTTGTAATTTCTTTGTTTTACTCTTTTCTTATTTTTCAGGAGAGCAATTCAAGCTTAAATTAACTTTTTTAATTCTGCATCAAATGAAAATTACTAATTTAGAAAATTCTACACTTATCATTGCAATCAAGCATTTAATCAGCAGTTAGTTTATTATAATTAGGTTACATAGTGCATACATTTTACGAACTTAAAGTTTAAAATGGCCCCCCCTTAAAAATGAACCTAGGGCCGCCTTTGACCCCATGTTCACCAGTTTCTTTTTATTGATAAATCCGTTCAAATGAAAATAATTCTCAATCGGTAAACCATATGTAGCCGTCATCAAATTTTATTTCCATCAATCAATTTTGGAAAACCTGAGTATTTGACATTACATACCTTTCTATTCGGCACATCACTTGCCTCCTCTTTTCTGTCTTTTTCGCTGTTTCACATTTGAAAGACTACAACAAAGAACGATCAGAGTCCGTTTTTCTCATTTCTCCAGAAAAGCTGATTTAAAGTTTTAAGTCTCAGGACTTGTATCAGGGTTGAGGTAAATAGTTGCTAAAATCTTACGTACCATTATATTTATTTGCCAGAAGATTACGTGTGGTTAAACTATTTGCGATAATTTTTTTAAGTGGAAGGAAAACCTCAATTTGAAAAAGATTGGACGCTGATCGTTCTTTGCCGTGAACCTTCATTTATTCAGTGTTAGAAGTGTAGATAAACCCAGGGTGACGCGTCCCCCCCGCTTTTCAAGAAAGTACCCTCGCGTCCCCGCACTTCTGAAACCACTGAAATCCATCTTCCCTCTACTTTTAAAGACACTCAATCCGTCTAAAAACTACTAAAGAAAATTAACATTACTCTTTAAATGTAATAACACTGAGAAAAAGTAATTGAAAGTTTAAAAAAAAAAAAAAAAAAAAACTTTTTATTGTGTATATATATTAATATATATATATATATATATATATATATATATATATATATATATATATATATATATATATATATATATATATATATATATATATATATATATATATATATATATATATATATATATGTCATGTCATTATAAAAATGTATTTGACTACTTTGTATAATAATATAAGTATTTTCATTAACAAATACTTATACACTTGGTCAACTTTTAACTTTGGAGGAACTTTCGTTTAAGTTAAATTGTTCTAAGGAATTCTCATAAATTAAACAATTTTGTGGAAAATAATGTGGCCAAAGATAATGAAGCATTAGGTCTATGGAAAAAGAACAGAGAAACTAACCCTTTTAAAATAGTGTTGTGTTTTTGTTTTTGTTTTTTTTCCCCCCCATAGAAACTTTAGTTTTTATGACAGAGGGCAAAAGACACCTATATATGAATATCTGGCCAGCAGCGTTGTGTGACTGGTGTCTTTGGCCTCTTTCATTTGCAAATTTCCTCCGTGCGCTCCGATAGCAAAACTATTTGTAAAAAATTGGTATATTATCTCTACTTCATCAGAGTGCCTACACGTAGAGAAAAGTTGGGTGATATTAAAAAAAAGTATGCCGTAAAATCAGGGAATTTTTTAACAAAATCTATCAGGGAACTTTTTTTCCTGAATTTTGTGGTCACCCTGAAGTAGTTTTCGAGATATTACATTAGCGATTTTTTTTTGTTTTAGTTTTTGAAACTAGATATCAATGGTTTATGGAAACCAAGTTTACTCTAAGGAGGTATAATTAGTATTGACAGAGAAAATTTGAGTAAATTAAATTATGAAAACAATCCAATTATTAAAAATAATTAATGAATAAAACGATTTAATTTTTGAAAATAATAATTATTATTAATTAATATTAATTATTAATTAATATTAATATGATTTATAAAAATAATTATTTAATAAATTATTGAAAACTTTTTATTACTAACAATAACTATTAAATTTTGAGCATTGATTATACTGAAAATTTAGATTGACATAAATCGAAAAAAAACGAGCCAATTTTATGTCACAGTACGCCCCGGTATCCACCATTCATTTTCTGGCCACACTAGTTAAATTAGTTGTAAATTTTAGGTGAATAACTTTTTACCCATTTCAATGTGTTTGATGCATCTTCTTTTGTGGTGCAGTCGAAGTGGACGAAGGGGTGGTGTGCGGAATGGGCTGCGTGGTGGCATCCACCATCGTCCTAGCGTGCCTGCTCGTCATCGTCCTCGTCGTGATGTGGCGCTTGCACCTGGTATGCTTCTCTGTCCAACCTAAAAGTGGACACGTCTCGCTGTCCGGAGTGATGGTTCCCTCGGACTATGTGGATGAAGAGTCCAGAAACACACCTAGTGAAACGTCCTCCTTCGGAAAAGCATCCTTGGTGAGTTGTGTCGTGCCGATCGATATAATGGATAAGCAACTCGTATTCCCAGTTTTTTTTTTTTTCTTTTTGCTTGGGCGGGGGGTGGGGTAATGCAAAATTGAGTTTATATTAAAATAATATAATCCATAAAAAAGTTTTTAGGACAAGTCTTTTATATGCATGGTCAATTTTTACATTCATTAACAAAGCGCCTTTTATGCTACCAGCGTGTGCTTGGTATTGGCATCTAATTTTAACTATTAAAAACACCTCTATCACCAAAATATACTGTAAACTACTTTTTGAAACATATTCATTAAAAATTAAATTGCATTTATTCACTCACATCCAAATTTCTTTTATTTATTCTGATTAAAACAATTTACTTATTTATTTGTTTGTTTATTTATTTAGTAAAACAAGTTTGGGAACAGGAAAGAGTTTCTTCAATGATCAGTTAAATATTATTTCAGAGTGATTGGATTACGGCAAAATGGTTTATTAGTATTCCGTAAAAGCAACCTTTTAGTAACAGTGACAGCCGCCAAAATTTGATAAAATGCATTGTCATCGACATCGATTCTATCTGCCAAGTTTCAGCCCGATCGAATGTAGGTAAGGGGGTTAATCTGGCCTCCGGAAATCCCCCCCTCCCTTCCCTATCGCTTTACCCAGCCAATCAAACCCTCACACACAAAATCGATGTTAATATAAAAGATTTAAAAATATACACACATTCAACCATTCAGTAAGTGAATTAAGAATATATCTTAACGTTTAAGATTAAGAAAGTTGCGCTTTATCAAAAACGTTTATTGAAGTCAAAATAGCAATGAACCTTGTTGCAATGATCTTAAGCCCATCTAGCGGTTCGCTTTTGTAGTTGTGTCATCATGTAATAGAAGTAAGTATATCTATGTTTACAATGTATTGGATGAGCAAGTTGACATGTGAGAACAGCTCAATGACCAGAAATCTTTTTTCTACCGTCATGAAAAATAAAGTTCAAAAATATGAATCCCACTTTAAAACGTTCTAAAAAGTAGAAAAACACCCCATTCCCTTTCTTCACAAACTCTCGAAAGTTTGAAGTAGGTGCCAAATTAATTACAAAATTCAACGTACTCTAGCTTCATAATAATACAGCAAAGAATCTTTCACTAAATAAATTTCTTTTTGTTTCGGAATTCAGATATATTACACGTTTAGAAAAACCCACGCGTTTCATACGAAAAAGTTGGAAAGGAAATGATTTTATCTGAGCGTGAAAAGTTATCTTCAACTTTTCTTTTATTCGTTTTCGTTGCTGTATTATATAAAAACTTCAAAGACTCTCGAAGGCTTACAGAATTCTATTCCACATTATGTGTCTAGGTCTTGTTACAAAATTCCCTCGCTATTGGTAAAAGCAATTTTTCGCTATTGCAATCATCAAGCAAAGCTTTCAAAGATGCCTCTATTCTACTTGAAATTCCATTTGCGGTTGAAGAAGAGAATCATCAAAGTATCATCTCTGCCTTAGGGAACGTAAACATTTTGCCGCCACAAGGGTACAAGGGAAGTGGGAAGGGCCAGAATTCCCACCTGGAATTTGAAAATTAAATGTAAAATGCAGAAAAATGGTATGAATCATTGGATTGGATTGGTTGGTTGGTTGGTTGGTTGGTTGGTTGGTTGGTTGGTTGGTTGGTTGGTTGGTTGATTGGTTTGTAAGCTCAACTACCTATTTTTATGCACAATGAGGGCTAATCAGGCCTGGACCTTAACGTGGATTGCGAACCACAACAAGCATCCATGCCTTTCCCGGGAACCGAACCCTGTAGCTTTGGCATTGCGAGGCTTGAATCATTGGAAAACATGGAGAGAGGTTTCAAAGTATTTAGTACAACAGAAATGTATTACATAAATATATTTTACCATTACATTAGAAAACACAATTAAAAGAAAATCAAGGTTGGAATAAAATGTAACCACCTAGCACCCTCTAATGTGCCATCTGCACACCCTGAAATCAATCCTGCAGTCGGCCATACATGCTGACTCGAACACTATTTAATTCCTAAATATTTCGAGAATCATATTATTTGACCACCCAGTTGAAGTTTTAACCTTGGTGTTTGTAATGTTGGAAGTAATTAGCTCTTTTTATTTATATGGTAACTTAAGTTTTACACAAAATGCTTTTACCTAGCCAAAAGAAACACATTGTTACTACTTCAATAAGGCAGTTAATTCTTTTAAATACATACTCTTGTAAGGTTTTATCAAACTACAATATTCCAAGAGTTTTTTTACTCTACTTAAAACAGTTTGGAATTTAAAAGTTGATTTGGAAACATACTCATAGCCTTACGTCAAAAAGAAAAGTTTATGTGATTTTTTCCTCTTTCATACACAATTGCCTCTTCGAAATTCCCATAGGAAAAAATGATTGACCATTATGCAATAATATCTTCAGACAAACACTCCCAGGTAACAAAGTATTGCCAATTTTGACTAGCATTTCTAAAATGGATTTAGCCCTTTTATGACCAGAGCTACTTTTTCATAATAAGTAACTGTGTGGTTAGCGCTCAGGCCTCGCACGTTAAAGGTGCCGCGTTGAATCCCGGGTTAGGCATGGATTTTTGTTGTGGTTCGGAATTCACGTTAAGCTGTAGGTCCAGGCCTGATTAGCCGTCATTGCGCCTAAAAATTGCTCATTGAGCGTACAAACCAACCAATCTAATATGCCTAAAATAAACTAGTTTAGTAGTTCAAACAACTTTAATTTGGAACATGTTCAATCGCTTACAAAATAAAAGGGATGCCAGTTTTTTGCAAATAACTTTTCAGTGCAGCTACTTCAGCACGCAAAATTCACATCAAAGAGATAACTTTACGTATCATAACGATATCATAACAAAACGGTTGGAAAAACAATACGCAAAACGTACAGTGGTGTGTATATGGGACATTTTCATGAAATGTCCGTTTTAGATTTTTTCACATTTTAGAGATTTCATTTTTAGTTACATTTATGCAATTTTAAGGAAGCGGAGTACTGTATCTTTGTAATACTATGAATGCTTATGAAACATATGAATTTATTTTGTAAGATAATTCTGCTTAAATGTGTAAAATACGTAGAAGATATCATTAACATTCTAAATCGTATAAATATTGCACTGTCTTAGTTCTTTTAGGTCACCTCAAAAATCACAAAAATTGGATCCCAAACTATTACCACAAAAAACGGAAGCCATATGCACGCACTGAAACAGCTCTGCAAATTCAAGACACCAATGACAAAATGGCTCTCGCCAGACATTCAGCGAAAAAAACGATAAAATGGCCTGCGATGACACCCATGTGAACTTTGGCGTCTGTCATATGCAAATTTCTACCGTGCGCCCCGATCGTGTTTTTGTTGGCGGATCTGTTTTTGGTGCGTGCACTACGTGTCCTTTTTTTGTGATACACGAGCCATTCCAACGCTCTTTAGGGTTTCCGCATGCGCTGAGCATTTTGCGGCTGGAAAAAGTAGGTGTTGCCATTAGAAAATGTCGAGTTTCAGTAACTATAACCGTAATCGTGAGCGCCATTTTGTTGCCATTCACAGAATCTCGAGCTCATACCTCTGAATTACTATACCTGAAATTTCATCTTGATCTGTTGAACAGAACGGAAGCTAAAGGTCCATATATCGGCAAAGTTTCTTTATGACCACCCTGTAAATGAGTTATGGATATTAAAATTTAGGTATTAACATGAATGGTAAATGTTCTTAGTAAGGTAATGAATAGTAATAGCGTTTCACCATAATTTAATAATCATAAAGTACAGAATTATAAATTTTTTTATCTCAAATTTGAAACAATAGTTCATCTAACAAAAGAATATATAACATAATAAAACTGAATAAAATTTAATATAATTAAAAAAAATGTAAGGATGATAATATCAGCAATAAAAATATTTTTTACTGATCATTAGCTTTCGCAATCCTAACTAATATTTAAAAAGATATTTCCAAACTGTATTATTATTCCAATCACAGTAATAAAAAGTCTCCTGTTGCCATAGTATGTTATTTGAATCAGTTGTGTCAATTAGTGTTCAAGAAACGATGTAAAAACTATTGGATGTTAAATTAAATGAAAGTAAGTTTTGGAATTGAAATGCTTGATGCTTAATTGAAATATTCATAAGTCAAAGTATGCATTAAATTTTATATAGTATACATTGACCATGAAAGACCAAATTTGTGAAAAGCGACAGTGGAAGGTAATGATATTTCAGTATAATTGTGTGGTTTTCAAATAATTTGGCATGCATAAGTATTATTTAAATCATAAAAAAAAATGCTTTTGATTTATCTATTAAAAAATACTTTGGGTCTATGAAAATAATATCAATCAAAAAATTTTATTATGGATTTTATAGACACGAGACTGCAAACTAGATGTATCCAGAGAATGATCCATATGTAAAAGAATAAAATACAATTAATATGCAATTATACAGATACATCGATATTAAAATTCAATCTATTCAAAGAGTTGACCTTCACGGAGAGATACGATCTCCTATTAAATTTAGTGTATACTTAGTGCGAATAAAATATTGTTGTGTTGTACGGGTTCGAAAGATTTGACGCCAAAGCAGATCAAAACCTTGCAGAAATTTATTCCAAAATAACTCTTCACAGTTCTCTTACAGCTCCAGAACTTCTCGTTCTAGTAGACACAATACAGCTCTTTTCACCTCAACAGAGCACAAAACAGCAGTTAAAAACTTGACAACAACTGCTAAATCACTGCAAAAGACAATGCAATACAGTTCGCTCACTGAGAATGCTTAGTATCTCAAGTCAGGAATACAGCTCTCACAATGAATGTTGAGAGACAACTCACTCAGTGATTCAAAATCAACTAACTTCAGACAACTAACGGACTCAGCTAACAACTAGCTCCGTGACTCAAAAACAGTCAACAACTAACTAACTAACTGACTCACTCACGGCCGGGTTTATATAGGGGAGGCTGCGAATCTTCACGAACATTCTAGAGATGGATGTCTGGAAAACCTTCCAGATAGTAGTCGAAAATACCTATACATGTACATACATGGGATACATGTACCGAAAATGTCGCCAAATGGTCGCCAAGTTTGGCGAAATTTGGCGATTTCTCGCCAAATTTGGCGACAAAAATTAGTCGCCAAAACCATCGCCAACTTGGCTCTATCTCGCCAATTTGGCGAGATTCCCATTACCATAATGTTAAATGCCCTGCCCCTTGAAACTTGCTTCCCAGAGTTACCTCTGTAAAACTCGCTATCAAACATTGAAATGCTCACTGCAGGGAAACCAATTTAACGTCGAACTATTGCACTGTCTTATGCGAAATGTACAGAAATTTATCTATTTACAAAATTAGCACTACGAAATATTTACAAATTTACAAAAATTCGTAACATTGCCCCCCTCCCAAGGACTGCACGTCCCGGGCAGTACAGTTCCCGGAAAGAAGGCTCAAGCTCTGGAATAGCAAACACTCTGTGTTCATAACTAAACTATAAAACTTACTAATTTAAAGACAGAAACATTACTGAATAAATAAATAAATAACTAATTAAATAAATAATTAAATAAACAATAAACTTAAAAATTTATATACACATGTGACCATGGTCTTAATAAGTCTTAATAACTATATACACTTTATACATTGGGGGATTACAAACTATGGGGATTACAAACTATGGGGATTACAAACTATGGGAATTACAAACTATGGGGATTATAAACTATGGGGATTACACACTATGGCCATAGTAAGGAGCTAACCTGTCTTAATGAACGACTCTAGGTTTAGAATTTGGTGACTTACGTATTCTGACCACGACATCATTCAGCCGGTTGAGGACTGAGTAAGGACCATCCCAGTGAGACTGAAGTTTGGGAGAGAGTCCTTTCTGTCGTTTCGGGTTCCAGAACCAAACCTTGTCACCTTCGTGGAATTGGTGTCCTGTAGCCTTCGTGTCGTATCTGGTCTTCATCTTGTCCGTCGCCAAGTTGATTCGCTCTCTGGCAAAATTGTGCACATCTTCAAAACGTGTCTGAAGATCCTCGACGTACTCCTCTGGCGATGAAGGTGCATCCGGAGGGCGGCCAAACAACAGATCGCAAGGCAGACGAAGGTTACGACCGAAGAGCATCTGGGATGGAGAATAGCCGGTAGTCTCGTGGACAGCACTGCGATAGGCCAGAAGAAACAAAGGTAACTTCTGATCCCAGTCCTGTTGGTTTCTCGAAACCATCAGTGAGAGGTTATTGAGGATGGTTCTGTTAAACCTCTCCACCATGCCATCCGACTGTGGGTGTAAAGGCGTCGTCTGTGTTTTGTCAATGCCAAGTGGATCACAAAGTCCTTTCATTACAGAAGAGGTAAAATTTCTTCCTTGATCAGAGTGTAACTGAAGAGGCACTCCAAATCTCGAAATCCAGCTCTGAACCATTACCTCTGCAATGGTGGTAGCCTCTTGATCAGGGATAGGATACGCTTCGGGCCACTTCATAAAATAATCCATGACAACAAGGATGTATCTGTTGCCGTCAGCAGATCGTGGTAGTGGTCTCAAGATGTCAAACGCAATCGGTTCAAAAGGAGTTGCTACGTTGCCTCGACTCCGTTTCTTCGGTCCTTTCCAGGCTGATCGGCAACACTTCTCCACGTCAGCCCTCGCCTTATTCCAATAGTACTGCTCTCGAGCTCTTGGTAATCTCTTCATTATTCCATAGTGGCCTCCAGCTGGACAACTATGAAGTTCTTTAAGAACGTCTGGTACTCGGGATCTTGGAAGCAATAGCTGCCATCGGGATGTCTTTCCATCATCAAATTCGAACTTCCAGTATAACACGTCGTTTCGAATGTGGTCAGAGTCCCAGAGGGCCCAATATTGCTTTGTCGTAGGACTACAGATGGAAATGTCCTGCCAAGTTGGTGTCGCATTCGAAGACTCCTTTAAATCCTCCTGTCCGGCATAAATCGCAGCATTATTCTTCTGTATTTCCTCTTGGCCAGAGAAAATCTCTTTCTTCATCTCTTCTTGACCAGAGAAAATCTCTTTTTTCATCTCTTCTTGGCCAAAGGAAATCTCTTCCTTCATCTCTTCTGGATCAGAGAAAATCTCTTTCTTCATCCCATCTCGGCTCGCTTTCATTTCTTCACGCCATTCGGATATTCCCTTCTTTATTTCTTCTTGGCTCGCTTTTATTTCTTCCAGCCATTCGGACATTCTCTTCTTTATCTCTTCTTGCCCTTTGGATAATTTCTTCTCCATTTCTTGCATGAAAGCAAAAAGCTGTTGAAAATTTTCCTCTTGTTCCGCCATTGCTCTGGTAATCGGCATCAAATCCCACTTCTGACACCAGTTGTTGCGTTGTACGGGTTCGAAAGATTTGACGCCAAAGCAGATCAAAACTTGCAGAAATTTATTCCAAAATAACTTCACAGTTCTCTTACAGCTCCAGAACTTCTAGTTCTAGTAGACACAATACAGCTCTTTACACCTCAATAGAGCACAAAACAGCAGTTAAAAACTTGACAACAACTGCTAAATCACTGCAAAAGACAATGCAATACAGTTCGCTCACTGAGAATGCTTAGTATCTCAAGTCAGGAATACAGCTCTCACAATGAACGTTGAGAGACAACTCACTCAGTGATTCAAAATCAACTAACTTCAGTCAACTAACGGACTCAGCTAACAACTAGCTCCGTGACTCAAAAACAGTCAACAACTAACTAACTAACTGACTCACTCACGGCCGGGTTTATATAGGGGAGGCTGCGAATCTTCACGAACATTCTAGAGATGGATGTCTGGAAAACCTTCCAGATAGTAGTCGAAAATACCTATACATGTACATACATGGGATACATGTACCGAAAATGTCGCCAAATGGTCGCCAAGTTTGGCGACAAAAATTAGTCACCAAAACCATCGCCAACTTGGCTCTATCTCGCCAATTTGGCGAGATTCCCATTACCATAATGTTAAATGCCCTGCCCCTTGAAACTCGCTTCCCAGAGTTACCTCTGTAAAACTCGCTATCAAACATTGAGATGCTCACTGCAGGGAAACCAATTTAACGTCGAACTATTGCACTGTCTTATGCGAAATGTACAGAAATTTATCTATTTACAAAATTAGCACTACAAAATATTTACAAATTTACAAAAATTCGTAACAATATATACCTTTCACTGTTTTCTCATACTTAACATGAGTTTCTTTAAGAACTCTGGTTTGCCAAAATACACGTCCGACCAAGAGAGCTGTTTTCAAGTGACAGACAGTTCATAAACAAGCGAATCTTGTCACACGGCATCTTTTGGAAGCGTCCCACACATGACTAAAGACATTTGTATTATAGAAGTATTGTGGAACATATTTAGGGGTGATGTTCACATATTTATTCCTTTATCCAAAGCATTATGATAAAATTGTCATGCATATCAATAAGCCCAAGTTCCAAATCAATATTGGAAACTTTTAGACTTGTAACATGAGGCTAGGATTAATTAAGGAAATAATTTCTTATTGGATCATCTTTTGAACTCAGGGACAGCCCAGTACGGCCATCGAATATCACCAGTAGCACAACAATGGCTGATATCGCTCAACATTAGCTAATATCGATGGGGAATGTTTAAAGAGGCCGTTGTTACGGATCTTGACCAATCTGTCCCAATGGTGGATGCCGACCAAACGGTATAGTGGTTAGAGTGCTGGCTTCTAGACCGCGAGGTTGCGGGTTCGAGTCCCGTGTTAGGCATGGGTGTTTGTAAATGTATGTTGGTTTGTCAAATGAGGAAATGTTTCGGCGCATTATAGCCCTTGTGTTGCTGACGGCGCCAGGTAATCTGAATACAACCAACCCAATGGTGAATACAGTAAGCTAGACATTATGAAATGTTGATGCTTAGTCTTAAAATTAAAATATTTTATTTATAAGAAATTGTTGATGGCTAAAAAATATTCTTTGTGATGTTTTTGACTTGCTTATTTTTAAAAAAAATAATCGCGTATTTGGAACGAAGTTCGAATTTCGGACAGAATGGGCCTATCAACCAAAATCTCTGCTTCCAACATTGGCCAATAATGCTGTGATACCTGGGATATTCCATTCCAAGACCTAATCACTTTTACTAACGTTATCTTTAAATGATGTTTACCATCAAGTACCAAATTTTCACATTTTTAAAGATGATGTGTTGTATAATATTGTTCGCGAAACTGATTACCTTCATTTCAGTAAAAAGCACCTGGTGGATATTAGGGATGTAATACGATGAATTGCCATTTACAGCTTTCCAAGAGTGCAACAGATAATTGAACTAGGCATTTCTATTTTAATTATGTTACCTACCGCCATTCAACCGATTCCTTTGAAAACCGATATTTCATCATTATAGACCATGATGAGATATAGGTTCATTTATGTTTACGACGTAATTTATTACATTGTTGTTTAGGATAAATATTTAGAAAATATGAACGTCATTCCAATACTTACACAACTTCTCTGATTTTGTTATATTTTGGAAACTGCCCAGCACTTTAAAACATTTATGAAAGTAAGACCAGCAGTTTCGTGTCCAGAAGCAATAAAGTACCTTTCATGTAAAGAGTGAGAATACAATAAAGAAGGTACTTAGGCATTATTTCGTCAACCGTTGGTTTATCAACAAAAAGTTCGAGCCTCCTGACCTCCTTGACAGAACGATATTCGACTACGACCAGCGTTGTGGAATGCCTCAGCTGCGCTGCAGACCGACCATCCGTGCAGACCGGCCATTACGACAGACTAACAGAATCCGTTTGTCAAACTTTTTGTTCCAACAACGGTCGACGGGATAATACGTAAGTACCCTACAAGCTATACACTTATCTTAGAGGAGATCTCCAACTAAAGATCAACTCAGTTGTGTGGTTTATATGCATAGATACAACTGTATGCAAATGGTATTCTACTCTTATAATACCTACAACTTTTTGATGTTAATTCTGTATATCTAAGATGCTCCATTGAAAATTTATTGGAAAATCCGATGTTCATTTCTGCATCGTATGCACAACTCTTTACATCTTTTTCCAGGCTGACGGTGCGAAGTGGGAGTTCCCGAGGAGTCGCCTTCAGTTGGAGTGTGTTCTAGGGGAAGGGGAGTTCGGAAGAGTGATGAAGGCGAAGGCGTGGAACATCGGGGGAGTGAAGGGATACACGACCGTGGCAGTCAAGATGATCAAGGGTAAGAAGACGCCTTAATACTGTCTGTATAACAGGAGAATAGCTCCCGCCATATTATCTGGTTGATACTGGTTGTTGTAGAAACAAGACTAGCCGGTTTAGAATATGAGTGGTGCATGCGGAAATTGGCGTCCAAAGCCTATAAAGGCTTTCTTCTAAATTCCTCGGAGGAAAATGCGAGTAGTCTTCAAGTGTGGAGATCTTGACCTGTCTTATGAGTGATAGACGGCATTTAGATTGGTCTAATGCCTATAGTCTTCGAATCCAAAGCTTCTCTTCAAGATTATAACACTAACGTACTCAAAACAATATTATCAACAATGTACACTCTGGAATGCTTTCATCGGCCACATATGCATACTGATCAAGTAACCTCGACATATCTTCATGAATCTGTGAAGAAAAATAAACACCAGTTAAAGATTTTCTATCAGTAGATCGGAATATAGATTTGTAAAAGATTATATGAAAATGGTTTTTACAAGCTAAACCTTATCGGGAAAGTTGGGTATGGTGTTTCATACCAAGAAAACAACAACAATATAATGAATTTTTAATTATCTGACATATAATCGTAGCTCTTGAAGCGTAAGTTGAGAACATTTTGAAGTACTTATTTATTTTTTCTATTTTATATTTTGTAAGAGATCATTTACCCATAATCTCTATAGTGCGTAAACAAATTATTATGAAGATTACATAATTTTTACTGTATCCAGACTTTTTTTTCAAACAGCATCATTGTAATTAAGGGTGTCGGGCATTTTCTTCTTATTTTAATTGATATCATATTATATGATATTGGGTCGGGACTGTATGAAATGTTTTTTCAAATGCTGTCAAATGCGTTTTTTTTTCTTTTTTTATAGCGCCACCATAATACAGGCTCGACACTGGCTAATTGTACCCTTGTAGATTGGCCGTTACTACGTCCAGTCTACAACGGTCAATCCAGTGCTGGGTAAAATATACTTGAAGTTTTGAAATGTTGCTGCAAAGTTTTAAAATTGTTAAAATAGTGTTACAAGAAAGTACAGAGAGATAAAAAATAGGTTTTGTGATGGCTTTAACAAGTTTATTTTTTTAAAAAATCAAGTATTTTGGAACTACTATCGAGATTTGCCATGGGCGCTGGTCAATCTCCCCGGAACCTCTATTTCCGACAGTGACCAATAACGCTGTGCTACCTGGAATATAAGATCATTAGTTAAATAACTAAAGAGTTCAATAAAGTATCTGCCCTAAACGATAAAATATTTCAAACTATTTTTCACTACCTTTTTTTTTTTTTTTTTTTCCCCAGATCAGTGGACCCATGTTCAATTCTTTTTTAGACATCAATATTGTATTCTATCGTTGAGAGCCAGAAATTTCATTAGGTTCCTTCAAAGTGCATAAATGCATAAAATGCGGTTTTCTCTTTTCTATAGCGCTGCCATCTACTGTACAACAAAACATTCTAGACTGTTGGGACTATTTCTGATTTTTTTCGGTCTTCGCTTTTTAAAAAATTATACAGTGTACAATTGCAAATGAACTATTAATCAAAGGCGAATTTCATAGCATTTAAATTTTTTATATCTCTTATAAATTTTTGTAGTATTGTATAAAGGGGAAAAAATTTAATATAAAAAAAAAATCTCCGTCCAGAAATAATTCATTAGATTTTAGAGATAGTTTTATCAAGATCTCAGTTGTATGTACACAACTTTCTTACCCTGGGCTTTAAGCACAAGGTAAAACTATGGTCCGGTGTCTGTCCCCTCTTAATGTTTGGGCATGCGCAGGAAAGGCATTGTGTGGGCTTGAGCCTTCTTCGCCTACTTGTATAAAAAGAGATATATGCTGATGTTGTTCAGTTGTATTGATGTATCGATGTTTTATAAAATTCAAATTAAAAAAAAAAAAAAAAAACTCTTATTGGCTTGGACTTAAAGTCCAGGTTAAACTCTGCATCGGCTGTTTTGGTTTCTAATGATCCTGAACTGCATTAAACTACTTCAGTTTAATTATGGCCATCCTCTACACAAAAAAATCATCTATTTTTAAAATGATTAATGTTGTTCACCTCTAAAATGGACAGTATTTGTATTAATCTATACTCAAGGAAATATAGAAATAAACTCCTAAGAAATAATTACTAATGGGGTACCTACGATTAAATATGAAAGTCATTCGGATAATTTATAATGATGCGTTTATTTTTAGAATACATTATTTTTATAAACGATCCTATTAAAATTATTTACAATTTTAAAATCGTGCCGCACTCTAAGGAAAAGTAAATACAAATTGAGTTATGCATGAATCAAAATATTTTCAAATGAAAGCTTTTTAAAATAATCTTAGAAAATAGATTTTAATATTGCAAGAGATTTAAAGTACCCCAACCTGACGCTTTTTAAGAGTAAAATCTCATTACATCTCCATTGTTTCGTAAATCGCATTTTGAATTTCTCTCGAAGTAAAAGCTTTTTTTATTATTATTATTTATTTAATCTTGGACAATGAAATGAACTTTAATTTTCAAAAGATGGGAATTATGTTGCTGGTGAATAACAATAGGTGAAGCTTAAATCAAACGAAATAAATTAAAATGATTGTGATAAAAATTTCATTTCAAATCCCTCTGCATCATTATCCAAAAACATTTCATTGTCCTAGCAGCAATTCTCTACAATAAAATATTTCATAAACCACTTAATTTGTCATAGAAGGAAGTAAAATATATGATTTATAGAGATGAATAAAAAATTAATTTGGAATTCATATTTATATCAATCTTGAAGATTATGATATTAATTCATATTTAAGAATTATTACATACTCTTATTACAAACTAAATGATTTTTTCGCATCTTTCTTAGAAAATGGTGGAGCTCAAGAGAAACAAGATCTAATGATGGAGTTCATGTTGTTAAAAGAGATATCCCATCCAAATGTTGTGAGACTTCTTGGAGCATCCACAGAAAAGAGTAAGTAATTTGAGGATGCCATAAAAATAACAAGTATGTGCATCAGAACAAGAACAATTGTCAAGCTCTCCTTTGTTAGAATGACAAAAATTCAATTTGAGTTAATTAGAACAATTCGAATAGGGATGATGCGTGCAGGAAATTGGCAATAAAAAAGAGACAATTCAGAAAATGCATTGTCTCCTTAGGTTACAATACAGCAAATGTAAATGTCTTTCTTCTGGATTAACCAGTGGAAAATTGGGCAAGACTAGTTTTTGCGGCAACAGACATCGCTAGACAACCTAGTGGGAGCTAATCCTGTCATGGACAGACATAAAGTGTCTATTAGTGTCTGGGAGAGTAAGAGTATGTGTCCATTAGTGTCTAGGAGAGTAAGATTATGTGTATTAGAGTTTAGGAGAGTGGAGTTTGTGATCGTTAGTGTCTTCATAATGGTCTTTTAATAAACTCTTGGGTTTTTTTTGTATTGGTTGCCAGTGAGAAACTTTATTGGTCACTTTCAAAAATCAAAGATGGGAGCACCTGGGCTATGTAGTTCGGGTCTATAAGTGTATTTTGAGAAAGTCATGTTTAAATACCCATACATTTCCGTTCCATTGTATCGTATTGCTTTGCGTAACTCATGGAATATTTCAAAGTAGAAAATTATTGCCTCTTACAGTTCAACACTGGTGAGAAATATTTTAGAAATGACAGTTTTTCCCTAATAACTTTTCAGAGGAACAAGATAGTCACATGAAATTTACATTAAAGAAACATCTTTATGTGACATAATGATAAGTATAACATCACAGTTGCAAGAGGAAACACAAAGTTTTCAGAGAGAGCATATGCAAAAAAAAAAAAAAAAAAAATCGAGTTCTATTAGTGTGTAGTTGTACAGATGCATCCACCATTAAAAACCACACAACTCAAAGACTTGACGTTTGGTGTGAGATATGATCTCAGATATCATCAGTGTTTACTACGACCTGTATTATCATACTTAGCATGAGTTTCTTTTGGAATTCTAAGGGCTTAATGGATCGTCCCACCTTTTGAACTGTTTGCAAGTGATGCAAAGTTCCCCATATATTAAATTCTTTCTACAATACATATCGTGGAAGCGTCTCACACATGATTGTTGAAATTTGGATTAGAGGAATGATCTCGCTTACGTATGTATAGGGGAGATATTCATATTTTTTTTATCATTTATCCAAAGCAATTGTGAGACGAAATATACTACAAATATCACTAAACACAATTTAGATACCGATATTATCTCATTGAAGACTTTAGTTAAAGTAAACGAAACTACAGTAAAAATGTCAAAAGTAATTATATTTTGCGCTCCTGGAGTGATTAACAAAGCAATTTCAGCATATAGCATCCCAAGACCAAACCTCTTTTCCCACCAAAATCGTTTGACTTGGTATTTACCACGTAATATCATGTTTCTACCTTTCTACAGATCTCCTGACGTCTAATATTGCTCATGACACTGAAAACATTCTTTCAGTAAAAAGTATCTGGTGTTAAAAACAATTTTGGTCTTTAGGCGAAATATGTTGATTTGGTGTATTGAGCTCCCAAGGAGCTCGAAAGATAATTAAACTAGACTTTTTTATGGTAATTTCGTTACATAGCTCTAGGCAAATATCAGTGATAAAATAGTGGCTTATAAATTGGGTTTATTGCATATTTCATCCCATCACCTTTAGATAAACTATTAAAACATATGAGTATCACGCTATATGTAAGGCATATCACTCCTCTAATCCAAATTTCATGAAACATGTATGGGACTCTTCATCAAGATGCGTTTCGGAAAGATTTAACGTACTGGAAACTTCCATCATTTGAAAAAGTTCTAGAGGTGGGACGAGCAATTTTGCCATCATAAATCATAAAAATTCTCATAATAAGTATGAGAATACTGCGCAGATGAACTCTTTGAGTTGCGTGATTTTTAATATGGGTATCTGTACAACTGCACACTGATGGCACTCCATTATTTAGCATATTCCCCCACTAAATACTTTATCTTTTATTTTTCAACTGTGTTGTTTTACTCATCACTATGTTGCATTCAGATGCCCCTTTGAGATGAATTTCAAGAGTCTATGCCGTTCCACTTTATTAGGAAAAAACTGATATTCTTTTAAAATTTGTTGAGAGCGTATTTATGATGCAGACACTTTTAAGACATGGAGTGAAGAATAGTCCACCCTTTTTATCTTCACCTTTAAGTTCAGCGACGTGGTAAAAACAGCTTCAACACAATGTTGTAACACATTTAAAAAATATTAAACGGCAGAATGAAATTCCGCAAACACCTTCTTGCCATCTTTTACCCGGGACTTTATGCCCAAGGATATTGTTTTCAATTGGTCAAAAGTGTGATCCGATGTTCGTCCCCACTTAATGTTTGGGTATGGGCAGAAAAGGTATTGTGTGGGCATGCGCCTGCTCCGACTGCTTGTATAAAAAAGAAATGTACACTAATTTTATTCAGTTGTATTGATGTATCGATGTTTTATAAAACTCAATTAAAAACAACAACTTTATAATAGGATTAGACTTAAGGCGTAGGGTAAACTTTACATCAGGCCTGAGCCAATTATTTTTAAAGTGGATTTCATTTTGTGTACTTTTTCTTCTATATTTGAAATCCTTACGTCAATGCCTTTTGCAGTTGTATCTCTTGCAATAGTTATTCACAATTCTATAATTCTTTTCAAAGTAAATATTCCCTGACACCCTTTTATAACGATGTTCTTTGTTGAAAAGGTGGTCCCTTCTACTTAATCGTGGAGTTTGCCGAGTTGGGATCCCTGAGAACTTACCTCCGGAGAAGGCGGCGTCACAACTGCTGCAACGGCGAGACTCAGTACCAACCACCGGATCAGTGTGACAAGGACTACTACCACTTGCCGTGCAACAGATACCAACCCAACCACATGTACTTCCACAAGGAGCAGCTCTCGTTCGGTTGGCAGATAGCAAAGGGAATGGCTTATCTTTCCGACATGAAGGTACGGATGATTGGTTGTAAAGATGGCGATATAATGTTATGGCATTAATAGAGATGGTCAGTCTGTTCCTGTCCCATAGACATAATGCATCAATTTTTTTTTCCAGCCACAATATCTGCTAAAGTATTGCTTTGAAAAATAAGAATTTTTTGTAAAAGGTATGACATCAGTAACTAAGGATGTGAAACATAGGATAACTTTCAAGTACACTATAATATTGGTCACTACATTTAAATTTGAAGAGGAATAGTGTTATTACAATTTTCCTATTTTCATTCATTTTTTTTTTTTTTTTTTTTTTTTTTTTAAACCTAGTTTGGCGATGATTTTTCCATGAGCAAAAAATAAAACATTAAACTCCCGCCAAAATAGCGAATTTAGTAGTATACTTTTTGATAATTCTTACATTAGCCTTTCTTGTAAGTGAAACAGAGGAGAGAAGGAAATAAGCCATGGTCAAGGAAAGAGAACATGTTAGAGACATACGATTTTCAACTTTTTTTCCCCTTTATTACATTTTTACGAGAATTTCGGAGGTGGGGATGTTTAGAACATCCTTAAGAAGCAATACCACAGAGATTTTGATCAAAATCAGTTGAACCGCTTTTTAATAATTGCTGAAAAACATATATTTGTCACGTTTTTTTTTTTTTTTTTTTTTTAATGTTTTGCGCATGCGCAATATTTAACAAAAACTTTAGTGACAGTCTATGGCAACCACTAACCTGTACACCAAATTTGAACATAGTAAGTCAATTCGATGACAAAAAATTTTTTAAACCACTTTTTTGAAGGCAGAATGTTCCAAAACGCGGAGGAATGCAAAAAAAAAAAAAAAATTGTACAGAAAATTAGTCTTTGATTACCCTAAGTTAGCATATAGATAATTTTAAGTAATAGAATGTTATTTACAAAATTTGAAGATAATAGTAATTAACGGTAGTTTTTTTTTTTTTTTTTTTTTTTTTTTTTTTTTTTTTATATGATTGAAATTTAAGTCTCTCTTATTTGGTATTAAGAACCTATACGTAAACAGACTCATAACAAGTTTTTGGTAAAACAAAAAATTATTACTTAAAATAATCTGGTTTAGTAAAGATGCTGAGCAGATCCAAGTTTTTTGTATACCCCTTTTCGACCATTCTCTTGGATTTTAATACCTTATTTACAAAACATCAAGAAGGACGCATCTCGGTAATCTGGAATTCGATGCATGAGGTAAACATAATGAATTTCCGCTAGTTTAATTCAGTTATTTAACTCGGAATTACTTCGAGCTAGAAACTATTCCATTTCGATTTTACGAGCGAAGATACTTGTGATCATCACTTGCAAAATGAAAAAAAAAAAAAAAATCTTTAATTACTTTGACAATTTTGATTACTGGATAAGATGGCGATTAGGCATTCATTTGCTTTATTTTCTTCGTGACTCATCTTCGTCTTGGTATTATTCTAGAGCCAGAAATATAAATATAATTTTTTCTATATTTGCCCTTCTTAACATTTGCACCAAATATCAGTATTGTGACAACATTGGAAGTAGGTCATTCGGATATCCCTCGTTTAGAACGTTTAACTCCTTTTCCACCCCTTAAAGCTTAGCTTACTTTTTCTATGTTTGGCTTTGTTATCATTTGCACCAATTTTGAATGTTATGACCATGTGGGAAGTGGGACATTCGAATATCCCTCGTTTGGAACGTTTAACCCCTTTTCCACCCTTTAAAGTAAGTTAATCGAGATCGGAATAGCTTACTTTTTCTATGTTTACTATTGTAGACATTTGTACCAATTTTCAGAGTTGGGACCATATGGGAATATATACATTCGAATATACCTCGTTTGAAAGGTTTAACCTTTTTTCCACTCCTTAAAGTGGGTTAATCGAGATCGGAATAGCTTACTTTTTCTATTTTTACCATTGTTGACATTTGTTCCAATTTTCGCAGTTGTGACCATACGGGAAGTGGGACATTCGAATATCCCTCGTTTGGAACGTTTAACCCTTTTTCGACCCCTTAAAGTGGGTTAATCGAGATCGGAATAGCTTACTTTTTCTATGTGTACCATTGTTAATATTTGTACCAATTTTCAGAGTTCTGGACATGTGGGAAGTGGGCGAATTAGTGATGAGTGAGTCAGTCAGTGAGTGAGGGCTTTGCCTTATATATAGAGAGATAAATAATATAACTTTAACATCCAAAATAATTTTAACTCAAATATCTTGGGGTGGAAAGCATATCGTATGGTATTTTGAACAAACCATTATATTTAACAAATTGAAAACATGAATAATCAAGTACTTTAAAGCATATTTCAATAGTTTTCTATGATAAGCCTGTTGCACTATCTGAGCCTGTTGTATTTAGCCATGTAAAATAGTTTTCGATCATAATTCATCTTCGTAAGAAAAAAAATTCCGTTATTTACCTACCTTTGAATATATAGCAATTTCAATTCAAGTAGAATGTAATCTTCGTTTTTGAAATAATTTCAATCAATGATTTTCATCTTATTTCGTTCCAATTTAATTTATTTTCAATTCATCAAGAAAAAATAAATTTCGAAACATCCTTTACTTTCTTTCAACGGCCTATTTTTTTTTTCTCCCGAGATCCTAATAAATTATGTCATCCTTATATAAATAGAAAGTAATCATAAAATACATTTTGTGATTAATTTACATTTCCTCAATTTCTCTACTTCCAGCTTGTTCACAGAGACTTGGCCGCAAGGAATGTTTTGCTCGCCAAACGCAAAGTTGTAAAAATATCTGATTTCGGACTTTCGAGGGACATATACGAAGGTGACGCCTACCTGAAGAAAAGCAAGGTGAGTTAAACATATTGTGATCGTCACTGTCCCTAAAATGTGTCTTCTACACACTTTTGTCCTGCACAGAGTGTTTGTTTATCATTAAAGTTCAAACTGTAAAAAAAAAACCTCTGGAAAATAGGACGTTAGGTTTCATCAGGAAGACAATCACATCTAAATCTAGTGATATTATTTAGCCACTTTATAGACGATTGGTTAGGCCACATCTAGAGTGTGCAGTACAATTCTGGTCGCCTCTTCTCAAGCAGGATATTGATTTGTTAGAAAAGCCTCAACGGTAGAGCAACAAAAAAGATAAATGAAAACTCGACTTTGAATTATGATGATAGATTGAGAAACTTTAATCTGCATACATTGAAAGAAAGAAGGTCTAAAGGGGATTTGATTCAACTGTTCAGATTTATCAAACAGGCGGATTTCAAGAGTTTAGAGTTCAATACAGTGGATCAGTTAAGAGGTCATGCCATTTAAGCTATTTAAATCGCATTTTAACATGGAGAATAGGAAGCATTACTTTTTTTTTTTTTTTTTTTTACTAATCTCCAAGCTAGCGACAGCTAGACAAATTCCATGAGGTTAAAAATACGCAAAAAGTCCAAAACTCTCAAGGGCTCCTTGGCCAGATCTTCCCAAGAAAGCTGAAGGCAGTCCAAAATGTGGTCTGGGGAGGCCATTTCTGTAGCACATTTTCCGCAAATTGGAAAAATCTTCAGTTTTCCATGAAAAGTAAGGGTCTTTAGATGTCCGCTGGCGAATCTGGACTAAGCCGTCTGATCCTTTCGGTCACAGGTGAGACCAAGAGAACCTCCAGGACTCTTTCTCCTGTACGAATCGTTTGCCGGAGGGATTATCCATTTCAATTTAGCCCTGTTTTTCTTGATCGAATAGGCCTTCGGGAAAGTCCAGACCGGGAAGGGTGCTGGGGCCTCGGAGCCTTCCTTTGCTAGGCAATCGGCTACCTCATTGCCATGGACATCTACATGTGAGGGGATTCATTGCAGGTGAATTAGCATTACTTTTACAATAGAGTAATTGATAAATGGAAGAATCTGTTGGACTACATCGTAAATCGTACAGGAGATCAGCTGGATCTGTGCTGGGAAATTGTTCAGAAAAGTTAAATCGGATCAACCTTGATGAGCCTTGTGCCTGTAGTTAGTCATCCTTTTTGTGTTAGTATTTGAATGACTTGAAATGCTACTAGTGTAAACTCGAAGAACGGGGAAAAAGGTAGGCATAAGAAAAAAAAACTATATAGTATACATTTTTTTTTATGCCATACCATTCCCCCCCCCCCCCTTCGCTAATTCAGGTTAAATTTTAGGACATTTTGACACGTTTTTCTTATTTTTTTTATAATTTTTTGAAAGATGAGTTTTAACTTCAAACACCCTGGGATGTGATCATAATTAAAGTTCAACTTTCAAAAAGCCTGATTTCAAAAGCATGGTATTTTTTCTTCTGCCAAATCTTATATATATATATATATATATATATATATATATATATATATATATATATATATATATATATATATATATATATATATATATATATATATATATATATATATATATATATATATATATATATATATATATATATATATATATATATATATATATATATATATATATATATATATATATATATATATATATATATATATATATATATATATATATATATATATATATATATATATATATATATATATATATATATATATTTCTTATGCCCATACCATTTCCCTCTTCTTCAAGTATGTACAGATTAAATTTCAGGTCATTCTGATCAGTGGTGTTTTTTAAAGCTTTAAGTAAGTTCAATTTTAACAATATCCACCATATCAGGTGACAAGTTAGTGCAATTTGGTAATATTTAGTAATAGAAATCTCCTCCGGCTAAGATTGATAGCTTGTAAAGAAAAGGCCGACTAATTTAGAATTTGCTCTTGAAAAATGTAACAAAATTCTCGATATCGGTGACTAACTTGACGGCAATGAAAGAATGGTGGCCATCGAATATCCAAGTCCAAAAACCCTATAACTTTATTTAGAGCCAAAATTAAAACTATCCATGAAGAACTCTTGAGAACATTCGTACTTTAAATAACTTGAGGGTGAATTTTAAGATATCCTTCAAACTCTTTAAGTTCTTCCAAATTATACTTTTATTTGTAGAATTTTTGGTTTATCCTTAGCTAATAGCAAATCGACTTCACCATATTTCCGGTCATTTCGGTCGAATTCCACTTTCAACTCTCCCAAACAAAACTAATAATATTACAAATACATGCGATATATCAAATGAAAGGTCGTTTATAAACCAAAATTCAATTGGAAGTTATGACTAGAAGTTCCTAATCTAGCAACTGGAAGTCAAGTTGCTATAGTAAAAAGGCTTATTTTCCCTTCAATTTATCTTAATGTTGGCTAATTTCTGTTAATACAAGCGATTTGTATTATTTAAATAATTGTATTTTTTTAAAAAATTTCGTAAATTTTTAAAACAATAATTTGGCATTTAATGGTTTAATTTGGAATATTGGAGAATTTCAACGAGGCAAGAAAACACTACTAAACGTAATGAACTTAGAAATTAAATATTCCAATAAACAAAATGTGCATCGAAATTAAATATTCCAAGAAACAAAATGTGCATCATCCATTTATCGCCACTTGAAGACATTAATTTTCATCAGCTTATTTAGAAGATTTATTTTCTAATTTTCTTTCTGCTGTTTTATAAGAATTGATGAAGTAAACCTTAATTAAAACCTTTATCTTTCATGGCATTGCTCTCAGATAATCAAAAATTAATGGTGGACGCAAGGTATTTTACCTGTCGACGGTATTTATTTTTTTTTTTCCAAATGGAGCGTTCAGGATAATTGTAACAATTAAGTGTGTCGAATACATTCTTATCTCTCCAAAATACAACAAAATTAACTTAAAAATTTAAGAAAATTGTGTCGTATGGGGAAAATAGCTAACTTTATATTTAAAAAATACTGGTCGCATTATCTAGTTAACTATTAAATTTAATAAAAGTTAAAACAAAAAGAGAGGATGGCATTTTATGCCAGTGTACGATAATTAAACATGGAAAGAAAAGTATTAGATTGAGAGGCTACTGCAATTTTTGGACCCCAACGAACATCATTCCTAATTTTTTATAGAAATTGGAGAAAAGTGAGTAGATTACGAATCCACTGGTCTGCCGTGGCGAAAATGGCCGAAACTGGTTCAAAATCGACTTTTAATAAGTTGAACTAAATCCAATTGCCAAATGCGCCATAACTTGCCAAATAATGAGCATTTTTTATTTATTTTTTATTTGGTAACCTTCACTCTTTAATTTTCAATTAAGAAGGTTGCAATCGATTCGGATGTGTGGCTATGGCTTACTTGCATCTTTCACAAATGAGCCAAATTGACAATAAACATTGCGTCACTGATGACGTAACTGATGTCGCCAATCTCGCTTACTTTTAAAAGATACAAGTTTTCCGAGCCAGCGATAAGAATTCGTTTGCACTTTTTCTCATTGAAAATCAAAATGCAGTGGGATGCCAGACGAAAAAGTTTGTTCTCTTTTTGGCAAGTTATGACATATTTGGCAGTCGGATTTTAGTTCAACTCATTCCAAGTCGATTTTTGATCAGTTGCGGCCATTTTACCATGGCAGACCAGTGGATTTGTTATATACTTACTTTTCTCCAAATTCTATAAAAAATTTAGAATGATGTTCGATGTGATCAAAAAATTGCAGTCGCCTCTCAAACTATATACATTTATTAGATCTATATTATATTTATAAGATTTATGTCATTACACTCAAAAATGAAAAATATACATTTGTAATCCCTGACGCACGGGACATATCGTTGTCCCTTGTGTCAGGGGTCCTATCAGAACACATTGCTTTCTGTTGTGTTATTTGATGAAAATTCAAACTTAAAACAATTAGAAATAGTTAATTTGGAAAGTTGTGACATTATACAGTAGATGTCAGTCAAGTATAGAAAAGTAATTCTTCTAAAAAATATGAAATGAGCAAACTTTACAAGGACAAACTAGTATTTTGGATTGCAGTAAATGGATTGTATAAAGAATTAGTAAATGGATATTGGAACTATAAAAGGGATTGTATAAGTTATACGTATAGTTTTTAAATAAGCTATATATGATACAAACCTAGTGTTGAGTCACTCACTCCTTTTCACTGTGGTAATAAACATTTAGACATTGCGTTGTGTTATGTTATTAAGGATTAGTAATATATTAACAATAGTTATTCAATAACTGTAATGCAACAATTCAAGTTATCTGACCTCATAACAACAAACACTTGCTAAATAAATAACTTGATAAATAAATAAATAGATACAATATTACAATTACTCCAAAGAAAATATTAAATCAAAACTAATATCAAAATGGGTTCAAGAATATATAGATATATGGACATGGACTCAGCACCATCGTCAATTTCTCGTTCGCAGAAATATCTTAAGAGTAGTAGTGAATTGAATTATTGGTGAAGTGTCAACTCTTTTAATCATGGTTGACGGGCCAAGTTTTTACATCTCCATTTTTCCCATTAAAAAAAATCACTTTTTTCAAATCACGTACTTAAAATATTATGAAATCGCCTTCACAACGTTCATTTAATTACTCTAGATTTTTTCAAACTCAGTAAAGAAAGGGAAGACTCTCCAACAATTCACACACACACACACATCCAGGAAAAAAAAACAAGGGAAAAAATCTCTAAATCCAAGTTATGCTAATAAAAAAGTTCGTTACATAACTACAAACACAATGCACTCTAATTCAATAACTCTTTTAGCCTTCACTTTACCAAAAGCAAACAAACGAATAGTTTGTGAAGCTACTCAATTCAATTAAAATTCCTTCAGGGATAAATATGAATGTAACAAAATGCTTGCTATTTGATAAGTTTTTGGGAAAAACATTTTTAAAGAATATAAGAAAATTCACTTAAAAAACAATACAATTCTTCATCATAACATTATTAAAAAAATGTAACATTCATATTCAGTATCATTAATTTCCTAATAATTACACATATAATATAATAAACAAATTATGTTGACACAAACTCGAAATTCATCTCCTAAGTTTCAGGTTATAATTAAATATTAATTCAAATTTTATCAACGAATCAACACTATCAAAATATAGAAAGTTTTCTGAAAAAAAAACTACAAATTTAGATCGTCATAGCTTCCTTTCATCATTTCAAAATCATTAATAGCTTCATATTCTAGAAGTTAGTTTGATTTAATTTCTAACTGACGATTGCTTATTGCGTGAAAAGAAAAATTCTATCTTTCTTTTCATAGACTCTCAGTAGAAATTCTCAAAATGTTAACTAGATTGAATAGTTATTGGGAAAAAAATCCCATGTCAACAATAACCCAATACAAATAATAATAACTGGATCGATACAAATTTAATACTACCATAAGACAGCAACAAAATACAAAAAAAAAAGAACAAATCTATTAAGCAATTAAAATTATCCCATACTAAGAATAGGTTATTATAAAATCGCAATAATAAAGTTAACAATTCACCTAAAAGAAGAAAAAATATTAAACAAATCACTCATCATAAAAACATCAATTCATTGTAAGAATAGATTAAATTGAAAAGGGTTCGTAAATTTATACGTAATTATTATAATTTTTCCATAACAAATACAGAATAATTTGACGTCTCCAAAATAAACTAAATCCAGATAATGAATCTCCAACACATCCATTCAGGCATGAATGAATAATTTGGTCAAAGTTAATGTCTTCACATAAACATCACTAAGTTCGGTGTAAATCGGTTAAAATTAATGTCTTTACGTAGCCATCACAAAGTTCGTCCCTCTTCCTAAGATGACGATTGCCTAATAGTTTTTCTCGGGACATCAGAATAAAGAGGTACTTAATTCAATCCCTTTCTTAAATTGTTAAAGCAGGCTCGGTTAAAGCAGGCTCGGTTTCATATAAAGCACAGTGTCAGAATGGCGAACAATGAAAAGGCCTTTCACTGACAGCCATGGCTTGAAGTTGGCCACTGGGCAGTTTATACCCTCTCAAGTCGGCTGCGTCATCAACATAAAATTAATGTATGTGTCCATTGTGCGGCTGATAATTCCCAAGGTATCTACTTAAAGTGACGAAAGTTGGGTGTGAAGAAGAATACGTTTAACTTTGACACCTGCTACCTCTGAGACTTGAAACTGTCGCTTGTCTTATAAAAGTCACACATGGGTCCTTCTGGGACGGAGAGAGGGGATCAAAAGAAGCAAACAAGACGTTTTGTTCCCTCAAATCCTTGTCAGAAGATACGAAGGGATTCAGCAGATGGTCACCATCCCTAAAGGCACAACAACTGCATTCCGCTTTTGAGTCTCGAAACGTGGTTTAGTTAGATGCAGAACAATACCCTCACCTGAAATAGAGTTGATGCTTGATGAATCAGGTGACGATGACTGTCGAATCGGTTTGAGGCACAGGGAGGATCAATGAAATTGTCGTATCATTCAACTGCAAAAGATAGGAAACCTTGCCTCTCAAAGGGAAATGGATTTCCACTCTCCACTCGACAGCTCATCATTACAAACGAAAATGGCCCCAATACATAGTCAAACTTGTAGTAGAAAACCAGCATCTTTTCTACTGCTCCGATCGATTGCACCTAAGATAATTGTCTGTTTTGAAGGAATGTTAAATAATCATTCACGGCACTTATTACCAATTGCAATTTATGAAGACGCTCCATACGAAACTTCATTTCTTAGTTTTACATACTGAGATTTAACTTTTAATACAATTCATAAAATATAACTCCAATGAAAGACCATCACATAATAATTCTCCAGTCAAGAACGAAATAATAATAATAATAATAATAATAATAATAATAATAAAAAAAAATCCTAACTCAATTTAATTAATTTTTTAATCAAACGAACTTATAAAAGTCTCTCACTACAATAGTAAAAAAAATACCTCATTGGTAAGTGTTTTTCAACATACAACTAATTCGGGAAAATTCTTAATTCCAGAAGAGAGAGAAATCAATTAATTTAGTGAAAATTAATTAAGGATTTCCAACATACAGCAAATTCATGAAAGTTGAATAATAATTTCACATGCAACCATTTAAAAGTAAAATTTTACTTTTCTTTAATAAAACCCATGTGTGAAAAACCAGGTGTACAACAGGTGGCTGTTTTCTAAAACTTCTAAAGAAATCACGTTCTTAAAATATTTTGAAATAGCCATCCCAACTCTAGATATCAAAAAATAAATCGTTACAGTTATGCTTTCAAAATTGGGTTGGTTGGTTTGTACGCTCAACGACCTATTTTGGCGCTGTTTTCTTTAAAGGGCTCATATAAGAATTATCATCAAAAATATCGCCAAATCAGCCATTCTTTCTAAATAAATGATGAAAATATAAAAACCATAAGTAACACCTATCCACATCAGTATAACAGTGTAACAGACTGATAGTCGACTGCAATTTTTGGACCCCATCGAACATCATTCTGAATTTTTTATAGAAATTAGAGAAAAGTTAGTAGATTACGAATCCACTGGTCTGCCGTGGCAAAAATGGCCGAAACTGGTCAAAAATCGTGTTGAACTGAATCCAATTGCCAAATAAGCCATAACTTGCCAAATAATGAGCTTTTTTTTTTTTTTTTTTTTTTTTTTTTTTTTTTTTGTAACCCTCACTCTTTAATTTTCAATTAAAAAGGTTCCAGACGATTCAGATATCTGGCGATGGTTTACTTGCATCTAATAAAAGGGAGCCAAGTTGGCAATAAACATTACGTCACTGATGACATAACTAATGTCGTCAATTTGGCTTACTTTTAAAAGATACAAGTTTTCCGAGCCAGAGGTCAGAAATCGTTTGCGCTTTTTCTCATTGAAAATTAAAATGCAGTGGGTTGCCAGACGAAAAACTGTGTTCTTTTTTTGGCAAGTTATGTCATATTTGGCAATCGGATTTTAGTTCAACTCATTCCAAGTCGATTTTGATCAGTTTCGGCCATTTTTGCCACGGCAGACCAGTGGATTCGTAATCTACTCACTTTTCTCCAATTTCTATAAAAAATTCAGAATAATGTTCAATGGTGTCCAAAAATTGCAGTTGCCTCTCGGACTATAATTGAAAGTCGTGCAATGTTCCACACCCCTAATGTCTTTGCGAAAGTTGACGAGTGTTTGAACAAATACTATAGACTTATATTTAAAAGAGAAAAATTAATTTTTATTTAAATGATCTCTAATTCTAATAAGTGTTTTTTTCTTTCTTTGTATATAGGGTAGAGTTCCTGTAAAATGGATGGCGATTGAATCCTTGGAAGATCAAATATACACTTCGAGAAGCGATGTGTACGTATGAACTTCGGACATATTATTTTTCGTCATCAAATATTATTCCTGCAAGATTCTCTCATTACCTATTCTTAACAAATTCCCAACAGAATAATTACTGATTTCTGTATCTCCTCCGAACTATAACAACAAATTTAAAGATTTTTCCATTTGTAAGGGAGCAGGGATCATTAAGATTAGTTTCAAGCATAAACTATTATCCGTCGATATTATATCCTTTTTTTTTCTTCTTTTTTTTTTTCTTATTTCGGCTCTTATTCAGAACTTTTGTATTCATTGAAAATAGATTCAAGCGCGAAAAAATGATAAGGTGTGTCAATTTACATAGGTATATTTGAGATTTGACATCTTTCTCACTCTTTGTTGGTTGTCGCCTTTGAAAGGGAACCCAAACATGCACCGAAACCCGAATGATTTCTTTCGGAGCAAAGACAAGAAAAAGAAAAAATTTCCAATCAAGTAACTGAAGCAATAGTGCCATCCAGAAACCAAACCATTTGTTTTACCAAAATATTCGCCAAAGAAAAAAATATCACCAAGTGGCTTGGCTATAACGTTAAAATACCTATATTTATTTTCAATAACTCTTTTGATAAATGTTTTATGTCTTGTTATTTGTTTGTTAACGAATGGGAGCCTTGTTCAGAGTTAAATAATATTTATATTCTAAGAAAACCAAAAATCATTTGAAGTAATAATTTGGTTTCCACATATTATCCTATCTGTGCCGGTTCCTAGTTACTTCGATGTTTTCTTTACCAAGCGCTTAGAAAATAATAGCAACCAAACAACTACTATTTCAAGCATATGAACCACATATCTCCAGTTACAGTTTCTGGATAATGCGTGATTGATAACCATAGAGATCTTTACTAACAACTCTTAAACCCAAAAAGTTAGTACTGTTAGTAACCAAAGGCAATCTCTTACAGCGCTTAAGATGGTATCCAGCATGGTGGCAATTTATTTGGAATCATTTACTTGCTAAAGAGAAACAACTTATGAGTTAGCAAGAAGGTTACAGTTGTAGATTAATGACGTAAAAGCTCAAAATGTAGATTTACTGTTAAACATTGACATCGAAAAGTGGAATCGAAAGAAAAACATTTACTTAACAGGCATTACATACATGTACAAAGCAATTTTAAATTACTTTTAGTCTATCAAATGATAAAATAAATGTTAACATGGAAAAAACATACACATCATTTACCGCACAAATTTAAAGAAAAGAAGATACTCCTCTTTTATTTAATGAAGCTTGAAAGCTCAATGAAGCTTAAAAGTAAAAACATGCAAAAGCAATTTAACTAAAAATGAATCAAATGTCCAGACACTACACTTCTCTAAGAATAGTAACTGCTTTTTTTTTTCTTTTTCTTTTTTAAATCAATAATGTAGAAAAGGTGCATCACAAATATTTTATTGGTAGCTTTTCGAATTTTATCGCAGCTGAAGAGAATGTGCATTTCTCTTTGTGGGATCTCACGTAAGAACTTTCGAGGCTTCAACTTTTATAGTACTTTTATAGAATATTTAATGCCATATAAGTGATTCAAAATTACTTATTGATTTGAAACAAAATCTTTTTTTGGTGTGTTGTGCAATATTTATTTTTCTCAGCAAAACTAATTTTATGGTAATTATTTTTTCTTTATTTCAACTTTTTTTTCGGCAGTTTTTTAACACTCTCTGCGATATATTATATTTGAGAGATATGTTAGAAAGATTAAAATTAGAAGTATCTCCTCAGATGGTGTCCATAACTTAAAATGCAACATAAATAAAAATTAATCTGTTGAAATATGTAATTATTTTTAGGTTTTTTTAGGTATATATTATATATATATATATATATATATATATATATATATATATATATATATATATATATATATATATATATATATATATATATATATATATATATATATATATATATATATATATATATATATATATATATATATATATATATATATATATATATATATATATATATATATATATATATATATATATATATATATATATATATATATATATATATATATATATATATATATATATATATATATATATATATATATATATATATATATATATATATATATATATATATATATTTATATATATATATATATATATATATATATATATATATATATATATATATATATATATATATATATATATATATATATATATATATATATATATATTTATATTTAAAAAAATTACTCATTTTAAAGCTGATCTTCAGAACTACAAAACACTGAATAACAAACCTAAAAATGTCTTAGAATAAAAATTTCTAACAAGTAGTTTTCAAAAAGTCTTATACTTTTCAAGTATCTTCTTAAATTAAATTATATTTATTCGTAAAATTTTAAAGTTTTAATAACATATAATTTAAAATAATTAAAAATATTAATTTCTATTTTCTTGGGTTTTAAATTATATTTTCAACAACATTTATAAGCAAAGCGTAGTACGATTATATTTAAAAGAAGTGTACGATTTTTGCACCCCTCTTGAACAAGTAAATACATGAAAAGTACAAGGAAAACGTTCCGTGGGATTCGGAATCCATGGCGGATTCTACGCATAAGGGATTAATTGCAACAAACGGTAGCAGCAGCATTTATTTACTAAGGAAAGGGATTTGAAAGTTATTATTTTCATGTTTTTTCATTAAAAAAAAAACGTATAGAAGTATGCAGTTATTTCTGTTTGGCTTAAACGATGTTGCAGATAGAACGATGTTGTAAAGTTGAAGTGTTTTAAATGTGATCTTTTTTAACAAAATATCAATGAGTATATAACAAAAAAAAAACATTTTCAGATTTTGCATTTAAAAAAAAAGAATTTTTCACACAGTTATACAAAAGAGAAACGTTTCAATTACTCGATTATTCAAACTTTTAAAGTTGGATTATTTTGAATTTGATCTTTTTTAATAAAATACCAATGAATATGTAAGTACAACAACAAATTTTTTTTTTTTTTTCAGATTTAACATAAAAAATATTTTTCGCAAAGATATTCAAAAGAGAAACATTTCAATTACTCCATTATTTAGATCTCTACAACAGCAGCTAATTAAACAAACTTTCATTTCTAATTTTCAATTACAAATTCATCTAGATCTTAATATCAATCCGCGCCGTGTTCTATCGGCAAGCGTGAACTCGTTTTGTTTTTTTAATTTTCTTGAGAGTAGGTGGGGCTTCCTAAGTACTATCTAGCACGGGTACATCATTCCCCACCTTAACTACTTTTAACTTTCTTGAGCATTAATCGTCTTGGCCCTCAACCACAACAGATGCGGAATCTCACGGAATGCAATGTCGGGATTTCACCCCTGTACTCTTTACATTTCACTTATAAACTACAGTCAAATTCCGTTAACGCGAAATCGCTTAATACGAAATCCCGTTTAACGTGAAATAAAAGAAGTTCTCCGTAGGATGAAGTTTAAACTTAACGTTAAATTATTCGATTAAAACGAAATCTCACGTATTGAAATCCTGCTTAAAACGAAAAAAAAATATGCTCTTTAAATCACATTTTTTTTTTTTTTTTTTTTTTTTTAAAGATGAAATCTTGCAACGTTTCCTAATGCAACAGCGCCTCATGTTGCTTTAAATAATTTTGACGAGGTAGACACAGTTTAAATTTTTTTTTTTTTTTTTTTTTTTTTTTTTTAAATTTAAAGTAAAAATCACTAACACACTTTAAATCAAATAAATAATAAGTTACTGGTAAATACATTTACTTTTTGTAGTTGTTCCTAATGCATATCTTGTTTATTTAATTATTTTTTTCGTTCAATTTTGACACTTGGTTCTCAATATTTCATCAAGAATGTAAAAAAAAAAATCGCTTTAAGGGACAACGTAATAGATTACTTCTTGAAGCATGCGAAACGTTCGATTCTTCTCCGCTCTAAAGAAATTTGCCCTCAAGATCGTCCAAAACATTTTCATTCATAAGTGATGTGTTTCTCAACATAATGAACTGTAATTTGGTATCATGGTTAAACAAGGTATTCTAAATCGAATGAAAACATAAAAAATAGGGGTTCGTATTGAAATTTTTTAAGATAGAGGTAAATTTACTTAGTAAACAGCCCCCTGAGAAGAAAATTTTGCACCAGACATATAGAAAATCATAGACAAAACATTTTGGTGCAAACTTTAAGGTTCTACAATAATTAGAACCGAAGATATAGCCATCTTTCGGATTTTTTTTTTTTTTTTTTTTTTTTTTTTTTTTTTTTTGTACTGTACATATGAACACTTCGGCAAATGCACCCAAAAAAATTTCCAAAATTGCTAGATAAATATTTTTTATAAATACAAATCATGATAGGGCGAATGAAAATAATAATTTCTTTCTTCATGTTGAAGCCATAAAATACAATTAATATTACATTATCCCACTTAATCGTATTTTATTCGCGTCGAATAAAATAAGTAAATGTGTAATTCTCAAGTACACAGAGTTAATTGCTACTAATGTCATTATACATCACAGATTTCTCGAAGAAATGTGGTTAATGCCTTTTAAAAGCTTTTTTTTTTTTTTTTTACGATCTTAAATGCCATGCAAAAGAAATAACAGTTTTTTTCTTCTAAGAAATTCAACTTTGAAGATTGAACTTTATCGATTGCAATCCTTTTCTGCGTTATTCAAGCGTTTTAGATGGGTTTTTTATGAGATTTGTGGAATAAAGATCCATAAAGCCAATGATACTTTTAAGAAATGCGATACAAATGTATACGATACACCGAGATAGAAAAGTATCATAAATCCCATTTTTACCTTTAAGTTAATGTTTCTTGAAATTTTTCGAAAGCCCAAGAGACATCGTATATAAGAGTATATATTCGTACATCAACTAATATAAAGCTCAGTATTAAAAAAAAAAAAAAAAAAAAAAAAAAAAAAAAAACGTAAAACCTTTGTTTACTGCATTTAGATTGAAATAGTATACTATAGTTATATTTAAACTTTGGTTATTAAACCCAATAAACCAAAATGCTTTACTTCCCCAAATCTAAAGATATACTTAAATTGTAGCATTTATTAAGGATTTATGTCTAAAATAAATTTAAATTAAATTATTTGAAGTAAGTAGTTGATAATTTTGTAAAAAGTAGTTTCTAAATGCACTGGGTTAGAAGATTGTAACATAACGAGTGTGGGGAATATCCTTTCTAGACTTCCACTTAATAACAGCGAATTAATGAAGACATTATATTTGTTAAAAATCTAGTTTAGGTTCAAGTTTCCATATTTTACTTCACGAACTGTTTGTTGGGACATTTTTGAGAGATGTTATCATTTGATTTACAATTTTGTGACTTATTAAAAGATCTTAAGGAAGACGGTACTAGCTCTTATATTTCGAGAATGTTATTACTGTGTTTGCGGAAAATTAATATTTTATTCAATTTTTGCCAAAATAAATGTAATACAAATTAATGACTTTTGAAATAATAACTATTTGTTTAGTTTTGAATTTAAAAGGAAATGAAAACATCAAACATGTGGGTTGAATTGATATAAATAATTGACTCGGGGTTATTTAAAAGTTAAATTATATAACATTTTAGATTCATTTGCTTAATTTGTCTTACTTAAGAGTCGAACAAAGTGATTAAAAAATTTAATTTTAGGAAATATTTTTATCTAAAAATTGAAAAATGCCCTGAATTAATTTATTTTTTAATACTTTATTGATAGACTTTTAAATACTCGTTATATATATATTTTGAGAAATCAACTTTATTTTAAGTACAAGTTTTATATTAAATATTTTTTTTCCAATCCCCCCCCCCCCCCTTCCCCGCACCAAAAAAAAAAAAAAAAAAAAAAAAAAAAAAAAAAAAAAAAAAATAGTAGTAATACAAAAATATTTAATTTATTAAAAAAATTAAGATGAAATTTAACTGTTTCTAGTATTTGTCTTAAGCCATTACCATTTCATTTCTTATCCATAATTGTTGACCTAATAAAACAAAGACAATGCAGTACTTTTATGATTTCTGCTTGATTTAGGAGGGCAATGATACTTCTGCTTAATTTACATACTCTAGCACAATTATCAACAAATTCAATTCATGTGTTTCATAAACATTCATAATTTTAAAAATATACAGTCAACTTCCTAAAAAGTACTCAAACTTATCTTAAGTGAAATCTTTAAAATTTGAAAGTTTTGAAGCCAAAAGCAGAAAGTTTCGAGAGAATGACCTATGTAAAAATTACCCTATTATAGAAAAGATATCTCATACGTTAACGAATTATGAAGTTATATAACAAATTGTGATATAGCTATGGTAAGAATATTATATTACAATAACTTGAAAAACACAGTGATAAATTTAAATGTATATCTAGGCAAAAATTCAAATATCAAATTAGAAATTAATTATTAATTTCCAATTTTCCTTGAATATTAATCTAGATTTTTATATTTTTTTTATAAATAAATATATTTATTAATTTAGAAGTAGTTCTGTTCATATTGATTTTTTTCTTCGTAATCGCTTGCATGGTGTATTTCATTTGAATAAAATTAATAATTAAATTAGATTTGGTCAATTCAGTTTTGAAATGAATAAAAGAGGCAACTTTTTATAATTATTAAAAAGCCATTCCATCGGAGATTAGTTTTCAAAAAATAAATGAATTGTATAATAAATATTCTTTTACATGCAGGTGGTCTTTTGGAGTGGTACTTTGGGAAATAATGATGCAAGGTAAGGTTCTTTCAATATTGCTCACTTTTTTTCTTTTTTTTTTAAACTTTTTTTTTAAATTTTTCCTATTCCTCTCTATTTTACCATTAAACCTTACAACATTTAAAGCCATTTTCCTAATGTTTTATAATCTAGTTTTATTTAAAAATAAATTTAAAAAGTAACACTTTTCTATATACTGTATTTTCTTATGAAATTAAAAGGTAACTCTTATGAACATTTTTTTCAGTGTGTTATAGTCTAGGTTTAGCTGAAAATAACTTCTAAAAAGTAACACTAATCTTCGTGTGTTTCACTTTCAGCTGTCCTTTTTGCAAAATTACCCCTTTTCTCGTGAAAAGTTAATTAGTACAGAGTGGCCACAGAACATGGAAATCAGGGAAATGTTAGGGAATTTTTCAAAACTTCACGAAAATCAGGGAAATGTTCTTTGTTCTGAAAGTACGTTTCCCCTTCCATCCGTATTTTGGCGCCATTTATCCAGAGAATTGTGGTGGTAATCGTTTGAAGTTTAATGTTACGGAATAATTTAAACTTTTTTATTACCTCAAAAACTATTTTTAAAAAAAATGACATATTATCTCTTCGGCGTACATGTTCAATATGATCAAAGTGGTCCCCATCTAGAAAAGTTGTGGAAATTAAAAAAAAAAAAAAAATTCCCCTAAAATCAGGAAACTCCTTAGAAATCTATCGAGGAATTATCAGAAAACTTTTTTACCTGACTATTGTAACCATAATGTAGTATTAAGAATATCCAATCAATATAAATATATGTAACGAACCATGGGAAGGCTCATCACAAAAGTTAAAGACAATCGTGAAATAAGAAACGCTTTCAAACTTGTCATTCAGCAAAATACTCATTTTATTAAGACAAATGCTACACCACATCTGTAAACATTAAAGGTCGGCGATATATCGATACGACGATATTTTTTGAAAAATATCGATGGTAAAAATATAGATAAAAGTCACAGATATATCGATATTTTCAAATATTTTTATTTTTTTAATGATCGTTTTGTAGTTCCGTGTATTTTTTCGAGTTTCTTTATTCCTTTTTCAAAAATATCAGAACTAAAATTTGGACTTGGCTGAGAGGCAGTTAAAATGGCACCAATGTTCAATATTTTGCCATACACTTCATAATCATGGGCGCCAACAGGAAGGTTCAATGGGGTGCATCTCCCTGGCTTTTGAAAATTAAAATTGTCAAGGGGGTTTGAAAAATAAAATATATATATATATATATATATATATATATATATATATATATATATATATATATATATATATATATATATTCATCCCTCTGTTAATTTTTCAGTTATTTACATAGTAAAAATATTATGCTAAATATTCACAGTTGCCATTAAAAGCTATTGAAAATTATCAAAAAAAATTCTGAAATTTTTTGCACCAATTAAGCGATAATATAACTTTTTCTTTTGTAATAGATCCAATCCAGTTGGAAAAGTAGTCACCTTACAAAAAGAAGGAAAAGTAGTAACTTGTTCTGAAAAACTTCGTTCCTGGCAAAATTGAAAATCAAATAAAAAAAATCATGTCTCGATATATCGATATTTTTTTTCTATGCAACGATATAGTATCGATATTTATTTTGATCGATATTTCCGACCTCTAGTAAACATGTGAGTCAAGAAACGAGTGTGTAAAAAAAGCGAATTATGAGCTCAAAAAGGCAAGTCACGGGAATTGGGAAGCCAACGTGAAAGCTGATGGGTCAGCGAATATTAATGAGGTCTCGATTATGTGAGAAAGCTTTGAACTATTGAATGAAAGTTCTAAAAATAGATTAAGAATTAAAATGAACATTTGAAGAAGTTATTATGAGGTGGGTTAGAAAAATCAATACATGTATATAGGTGTAATTAAGTATATTGTTATGAATTTTTCCACTGAGGCAATGATGGCACAGTTTTCACGGTTTAAAAATATTTATTCTCTCTTCAGAAAACTCACAAAATTTATTCACAGGCAACAGTTTAATTACTCTCAAGCTTCAACAAAAATAACTTCGAATTCAGCGATTATACAAGCTCACTCCAATAGGTAAACAAAGCGATCAGCTTTCAACGAACTCCGAAGTCAATCTGTAAACTTCCCCGTTCTCCAGTCTCTTATATACAAGCGCGTGAGACATTCTCGAAATTTCCAGCCAATTCATCGGAAACGAAATATCTCGAACCTTCTCAATTGCTTTAGGTGTTGCCACCTTTATCTAACTTGTATAATCGCTATTAATTAATAAATAAAATAAGATAAAAATAAATTACAATAGAATTTTGAAATAATACGTCACTATTTACAATATATACAGACAATTTGTGCAACATTTCCCCCTTCTTAAAGATTGCACGTCCCGGGCAGTGAAATCCTTAAGAGGAAAGGCAATTCAATCACTTCTACTATAATATGGGGATAGCCTATTGTGATGTACTACTCTAGGTTTACAGGAAGGTGTCCGTTGAATTTTCATCACGACGTCGTTGATCTTCTTAAGGACCCCATACGGCCCTTCCCAGTTCGTCTGGAGCTTAGGGGAGAGTCCTTTCCGACGTTTAGGGTTCCCTAACCACACCTTGTCACCTTCCTGGAATGAACGGTCCATGGCCTTGGCATAGTACCGGATCTTCATGCGCTCCGTCATGATGTTGTTTCTCTCTCTGGCGAACCGATGTACGGCTTCCAAACGTGCCTGCAGATCATCTAGATACTGGACAGGCGAGGAAGGAGTGTCCGGTGGTTGTCCAAAGAGGAGATTGATGGGGAGTGTAAGGTCTCTTCCAAACATCGTTAGAGATGGAGAAAATCCGGTGGTCTCGTGAGTTGTACTCCCGTATGCAAACAGAAGCGGTGAAAGTTTCTGATCCCCATCTTGCTCGTTATATGATTCTGAGATTGCGTCCGAATCATCCGCGGGTGCAGCTGATAGATCCCGGGACCTCCGTTCGATGCTTGTAACAGGAGCATGGATGTCGATTCCCTCTTCACTGACTTTGTCCATTTCCACATGAACCACTTCCTGGGAGGGTTTCATCAACGTCGCTTTCTTCGGTTCTCTTTCCGAGGCTGGAGAGGTACTTTTCAGAGATGTGGACTCTTCAGCATTCTCTATGACATTGTCTTCATGAGCTACAATCCGATATACGCACAGCTCTTTCGTGTCTAGATCGTGCAAAGGAACTTCGCCTCTCCATGTTTGCAGCTTGCTTTTCTCAAAATTCAGCGTAATTCCATTTTTCTTCAAAAAGTCTAGTCCGAGAATGCACGGATCTACAATTTCGGCAACATAAACGATGTGCTTGTAGGTGTTAAATCCAAGGGCAATGTCCACTTGCAATTTCCCATGAACAGAGATATTACCACCAGACACAGTTTGTAGAGAAACAGAGGGCGCTGTGTAGAGGAGTCGGCTGTTCAGGCGACGAGCCACGTCCGTCCTTACGATCGTTACGTTAGCTCCCGAATCGACGATTAGACGACATGGAGTTCCGTTGATCTCCCCCTTCACGAATAAACCCTGGTTTCCTCCTTGTTGGGATGAAACGTGGAAACGACTGGTCGGGGCTTCACCTGTTCTACATTGCAGCTTCTGCCCTGCGAGATGACATCTTCTTAGATTCAGTTGTGGAGAATCCGTGGTAGTGTTATCCCTTCTCTTTTTCAAATCAAGGCAGTTTCGTCGTAGATGCCCTTCCCGTTTGCAGTGCCAGCAAACGACTCTGGTCCTTCGATCCCTGGCTCCGGGATAGCTTCTTATCATTCTATCAATTTTGCTTTCCAGTTCTCGAAGCTTACTGGTGACAAAGTCAGAAGAATCCTCGGCTAATGCACCACGCACATATCGTCGGTCTTTTCCAGAAGCTAGCTGCGCGGCTTCCACTCTCATGGCGTACACGAGGGCCGACTTCAGGTTTTTGTTTTGGGATAACCTTACCGCCTGTTGCACATCGGGATCTTGAATAGCGTCGATGAAATACTGCAGAGAAAGATCGTCTCGTACATCCGGGGGACAGTCAGGGAAAGCGAGGAGCGACAGTCTTTCTATATCCGATGCCAATTCTTGAAGAGTTTCATTGGCCTTCTGCTGTCTCACTTTCAGTTGTAGTCTGTTGTAATCCTTTAGATGTTGCTCCCCAAACCTTAATTCCAACGCACTTGCCAGCGCCACGAATTCTCCCCGCTTCTCTTCAGGTAGTGTTTGTAAAATGTCAGCAGCTTCACCTCGAAGAGATGCCGCGAGATGGAATGCTTTCGAAGTATCGTCCCAACCATTCGCAGAAGCAATCATTTCAAACTGCGTTTGATAAACGCGCCAAGACGACCTCCCATCAAAAGTGGCCACTTTGATGCTGGAAAGTGGCGCAATAAAGGGAGTGGAAACGTTATCCCAATTAGGCGTTACAATGGTCACAGCTTCGCGAGTTTCTATTTTCCGTAGCCTTTCTTCCACAGCATCCATGAATTTTCTCTGCTCTTCTTTGATAGTGAAAACCTTTTCTTCCATTTCATCTCTTATAGCAGTGAGAACGTCTTCCTTCACGGATTGCAGGACCGATGATGTTGTCTCCATAATAGTAGATTCTACCATTGACGCTAGCTCGGTTTTCATTTCTTCCCTGATCTTGATTACGGCTGCGGATGTGGACTCGCACTTATCGGCCAAAGCTTTCATGTCAGATGACGTTGCATTTTGCAAAGCTTTAAAATCTGATGATGTCGCTTCTTGTAAAGCTTTAATGTCTGATGATGTCGCTTCTTGACTGGCGGCAATTGCGGCCGCGAGTTCGGCATTTGTCGTTTCTTGACGGGCTTGACCAGCTGCGATTGTAGCGGCGAGTTCGGCATTTGTCGTTTCTTGACGGGCTTGACCAGCTGCGATTGAAGCGGCGAGTTCGGCATTTGTCGTTTCTTGTCCGGCTTTTATTTCGGCTTTCATTTCTTTCATTTCGGCTGAGGCGGTTTCTTGGCAGGCTTTCATTCCAGCAAGCATTTCCATCAACTGTTTCATTTGGTCTTCCATCATTCCTCTAGTAGTCGGCATTCAAGATGACTTGACCCCACTTCTGACACCACCGTTATGAATTTTTCCACTGAGGCAATGATGGCACAGTTTTCACGGTTTAAAAATATTTATTTTCTCTTCAGAAAACTCACAAAATTTATTCACAGGCAACAGTTTAATTACTCTCAAGCTTCAACACAAGCTTCAACAAAAATAACTTCGAATTCAGCGATTATACAAGCTCACTCCAATAGGTAAACAAAGCGATCAGCTTTCAACGAACTCCGAAGTCAATCTGTAAACTTCCCCGTTCTCCCAACACCACCTAAAGACAAGGCCTTACCACTTGTTTGTGACGTCATCACGAGAAGTTGGACGGTTTACGTTCTTTGTGGTTTCATTATTTAGCATAGCTTGAAAACAACATGAATAAGTTTTTTTGTTCAGAGAATTCATTGCTAAATTTCAAATTGTTATACAGCATTCAAATATTCAATGTTTTTCATTCGATTTTCAATTACTAAAACAAATATTTCCCAAGATAAAAGGTTTTAAAATAAAATTATATAAAACACAAAATTTTTCTATTTTTTGGCATTTATATATTTATTAATAGTGTAAATTTTATTGAAGTTTTTATCACACAGATAATATATTGAATTTGCATATCAATTTAATTGTTTACATATAAAAAGAACAAGGAACTGGGTTTAGAGTAATCAACTTTTTTTATTTACAATATTAACACATACAACACACACATTATTAACTTAACAGATATATTACATAGCTGCCAACATTGGCATTTTCAAATTAGTGCAATTTTTATGGAACAAATCATTGGCTAATAGGTCATCAAAATGCTTACAAATAATTTGAAGTTTGGAGAAGAATTGATTTCTATCATTACAATTATAGTTATTTAAATTCTCAATTAAAGTGGAAATTTTTTCACAGCTGTTTACATTTGAAGGTATGCATATTTCATTTAATTTTGTTATATGAACATTATCAATATAAATATTTAAAGAAAGTTTATCATCTGCTACTATTGATTTTGTAATAAGAGGTTCTGGGTTTAAAATTAATTAAAACAATATCAATATTCCAGATTCCTTCAAATGAGACCACCCCAGCAGGTAAATAAATGTTATTTACTTTTCACAGAGTTCTGATGAAAATGTCATCCTTGCTTGCTTTTCCTTCATCTCTTGTAAACTTTCAGCAATTGCCTTTTACAAATTAAAGTTCACAATCTACTCTTGCTTTTTAACCACGCTTTCTCTGATGTTTGAAGTAGATGATAAATAAGAAGGGCAGTTAGGGAAAATAGTTGGCACAGTATTATTTGTCAGGCGAGGGTACTTTAACGGAGCAGTCTCCTGTCTTGCTGTCAAAAGCCTCAGTAATTCTGCGTATATACTCATTTTGGAAATGTAGAATACACACCTAGGAATATATATATATATATACTTAAAATCAAGAAAAACAAGCTTAAGCATTCTTAAAATAGTTTTTCGATAAATTATTTTAAGAAGAGGGGAAATAAATTATATATACAAAATAAATTATACCGTTTCCACTAAGATGACACATTTTAAATATAAATGAGATAACTAAGTCAAAATGTAGAAATAAATATATTCGTATACACATTTTAGCTAAATATCCAAGTCCGGTACGGATTCTGGTTTGTTTTTGGAATTGTTTACATAAAATCGCGCCAAATTATGGCAACTATAAGCAGTTCATTTGACATTAAAAAAAATTGAAATTTTTTGGCGAAAATCACATTGGCGCAAAATTCGTACCTGACTTGGAATTTCAAACCATATTTTAATTTTTTTTACTACGGAATTTTCGGTCAACAATTAAAAAAAAAAGGTTAATTGAGTTACAAAAAAATAGTAGAAATGCACTACAGGGACTTTGCTATTTTTAGTTACTATTTGGAGCTAAAATAAACAGTTAAATACTAATTATGGTTGCTTTAAAACTGTTTAGAACACATTTAGTGATTAAATTAATTAAATTAAAACTTCATTAATTAAATTTAAAAACATTTCTTATAAAAACTTACAAAAATTTATTATTAAAAACATTTATATAAGGTCAATACGCCCAAGATTTGTACTTACCCTTGAATATTTTGAGGGTTTTAATCCTTCTCTGGTAATGGATTGGATCCATTTCTGACGCAGTTCCGTATCTTCGGGAAACTTGAAAATGGACACTTTGCTGTCTGGGTTGCGATTTCCACTACAACTAGTTACACAACAGGCATCATAGATGGCATTCTTCTCAATAAAAACGATAAATAATAACGCTCGCAAATGGTTACTCAATTACAAGTCTGTTGAAAGCTATAAATAAAAACGCTCACAAATATCTACCACCAAGCATCAACGCCATTGCTAAGCCTAAATACGAATGTGCTCTGCTGCTGACATCGGGACGAAGTAAAGAAACTAGATCTAGCTGGTTCAGTATAACTTCTTGTGATGACGTCACGGCAACCAGAAGTGAGAGTGATAGGGCCTTGTACTTTAGGTGGTGTTGGTTCTCCAGTCTCTTATATACAAGCGCGTGAGACATTCTCGAAATTTCCAGCCAATTCATCGGAAACGAAATATCTCGAACCTTCTCGATTGCTTTAGGTGTTGCCACCTTTATCTAACTTGTATAATCGCTATTAATTAATAAATAAAATAAGATAAAAATAAATTACAATAGAATTTTGAAATAATACGTCACTATTTACAATATATACAGACAATTTGTGCAACAATATCCATCTGCAAGTACACTACAAATTGAAATCTTTTTCAGCCATGTAAGCGGTACTGCATTCATTCGCCGAATAGAATCTTAATTTAAGACACGAGTATTTGCAGTGCATGCTTAAAATTAATATTTGATTTGTGATTACAAGATTATTTCAAATGATTTTATGTTTTAATTTATATGGAATTTAATTTATATTTATATTTTAATTTATATGGAATTTAATTTATATTTATATTTTAATTTATATGGAATGTTAACTTTTCATTCAGGCTTTGTTTAAAAGGTATGAAAAAAAATACCTAACCCATTCAGACATTTTAACTATCTGAATTTTAACTGTCGTCCAATAATAAATATCACAAATGTCCTAAAAAAAACTCCATTTGAAAGTGTCACTTTTGTGTCTTTTATTTAAAGACATTTCAACTTGAAGAGTACCGGAAAAGTTTATATTACTTTCACAAACATATTAAAATTTTACTTTTAGTAATTTCTGCAATATTCTTCAGAGTAATTGTTGGTGTCTCTTCTAATCAAAGTTGGCACTTTATCTCTTGTAAAAATGGAAATCAAATAAAATTTTCGAACGTTAAAAAAACCTCATTTCATTTTATCATGGCAAAAACTCCATTTATTTTACTTAGTTTTGGGGCACGAAATTATCTAATTATAACTTTACCGTAATATTTTATTCCCAATTATTGTTTGCAATTATTTATCAAACATCACTCACACCAGATTCCTCTATAAAAAAATTCGATCAAATTATATTCTTAATTATACTCATCAAGAATTAAACATTCAGATCACAGATTTTGAGATATACGTCATCTGAAATCGAGATAATTCAAATATTTATTCTCACCATTGGCAACTACTTACTCGAGCTGTCATAGGGAACAGGGTAACTGTGTTTGCTTATTTAACAAGGTTGATAGCTTATGCGAAGGTGGAATAACACAAACACCCATAAATATCGTTAAACCAGTGAAGGTTGATTTGAATTAAGATTGGTTACGAATTAATTGCGGTTTTGAAACGATTCCAAACGACGTTGAAAGGAATAAAGAAATCAAAGTGCGTAACACAAATTTATACTGATTCGATTCCAGTTTCCTAAAATAACTTACGTTGTAACATAAGTTTGTTGTAACGTAAGTTTTAACATATGTTGTAGCACTAGTTACATGGTAACATTAAAACATAAGTAGTATTAGGGAACTCGAATGGAATCAGCATTCGTTTGAGTTATGCACTTTGATTTCTTTATTCATTTCTACATTTATATCTTATTCAATAGTAGCATACCTTTTCTCAAATGGATGTCTTATTAAGTAGAAGCGATATTTGCTTTTGCTGGAAATTTGTCAGTGGATTTTGTAGGAAAAATTTTTAATTATTGAAATGAGTTGGGAAAACAGACCAGTAAAAAGATTACATTCAAAATGATTCATGTCCATTTTAGAAAACTGGCTAAAGTTAGCACTCACACTTATGATAGTAATCTATAATAATAAAACAAGCTGTGTGTGTGTCTGTCTGTCTGTCTGTGGATCTATAGAAACCTACTTATAATTGGAGTAGAACTCTGAAATTCTCAAAACAAGAAGTTTTGGCCTCCTAATTTGATGTATGTCAAACAGAATGTTAAAATTTTAATTAGTTCTTTTTAATTAATATTTTAATTTTTTAATTTTTTTTTTACAAAGTGACTTTAAATAGAAATTCAACTCTGAACTTTTCAACATAAGTAGTTTTAGCCTTCTAATTGGACTTTTGAAAAACAGAATTTCATATTTTTATTTAGTTCTTTTTATTTAATTTTTTTAAATGAATTAATAACTAACTATTTTACAAAACGATTTCCAATAGAGCTACAACTCTGAAATTTTCAACTTAAGTAGTTCTGGCCTTTTAAGTGGCCTTTTGAAAAACAGAATTTTAAATTTTTATTTAGTTCTTTTTTAATTTTTTTTTTTAATTAATTAATATGTATTTAATAAAACGATATCTAATAGGACTACAGCTCTGAAATTTTCAACATAAGTAGTTTTAGGGTTCTAATTGAACTTTTGAAAAACAGAATTTCAAATTTTTATTTAATTCTTTTTAATTAATGTTTTTTAATTAGTTTTTTTTAATTAATTAATCACTAACTATTTTGCAAAACGGTTTGCAATCGAGCTACAGCTCTGAAATTTTCAACATAAGTAGTTTTGGCCTTTTATTTGGTCTTTTGAAAAACAGAATTTTAAATTTTTATTTAGTTCTTTTTTAATTAATTAATATGTATTTAACAAAACGATATCTAACAGGGCTACAGCTCTGAAATTTTCAACATAAGTAGTTGTGGTCTCCTAATTGGACTTTTAAAAAACAAAATTTTAAATTTTTATTTAGTTCCTTTTTAATTAATTAATATTTTACTAAACGATTTTTAATAGGGCTACATCTCTAAAATTTTTAACATAAGTAGTTTTGACCTTCTAATTGTACTTTTAAAAAACAAAATTTTAAATTTTTATTTAGTTCCTTTTTAATTAATTAATATTTTACTAAACGATTTTTAATAGGGCTACATCTCTAAAATTTTTAACATAAGTAGTTTTGACCTTCTAATTGCACTTTAGAAAAAATGAATTTTAAATTTTTGTTTAGCTCGTTATTAATTTTTTTTTTTTTTAATTGATTAATATATATTTTACAAAATGGTTTCAAATAGGGATATAGCTTTGAAATTTTCAACATAAGTAGTTGTGGCCTTCTAAATTGAATTTTTGAAAAACAGAATTTAATTTTTTTTTTTTTTTTTTTTTTTTTTTAATTAACTAAAAAATATTTTACAAACCGATTTGTAATTGGGTTACATTTCTGAAATTTTAAACACAAATAGTTTTGGCCTTTTAATTGAACTGACAAAAATAACGTTCACATTTTAATTTGTTTTTTAATTAATTTTTTCACAAGAAGTGACTTCTAATAAGCCTAGAGCTCTGAAAGTTACTAAATAAGTAATTTTGGCCTTCCAATTTTGCTTTACACAAACACGGGAAAGAATAATCTTAAAGGGGTGTTGTATTATTGTATTAACGGAGATATTTTGTTTCTCTATTAAGGCTTTACGTAACAATTAGATTTTAGTGAGTGAAGTGAGCTTATGATTACTCAGCAATGAACCTTTCAGCGAGCGAAGCGAGCCTATGTTTGCATAGTAATGAATCTTTCAACGAGTGAAGTAAGCCTGTGTTTATGTGTCAATGAACTTTTCAGCGAATGAAACGAGCTCGATTTTGCGTAGCGATGAACCTTCCCTGCAAGCGAAGCGCCAAAAACTGGTAGTACCTATACATTAGGGCGTATCGAAAAACACTTTTTTTGGAAATTCAAAATTTCAAGTTGATAAAAAGTTGCCACTATGCTCACATGTTTACCAAAAAAATTTTTAGTTCAATCGAAAAATATTTAGGTCTCCCGGAATGGACCTGAAGTTTGATGTTTTTTGACAAAAACAAAGATTTTTAATTTTTTTTTAAACATAAATATAAATCAAATTTTTAATTTCAAGAATAAAAATGTTGAGTTTATAATACTAATTAATAGTAATAAAAAATTATAACTACCATTTAATAATTATGTCTCCTTGAATCTACATGAAAAACTTAACTTTTTTACAAAATACGGATATTTTTCAATTTTCAACCCATTATTTTGGTTAGTTTCAATTATTTTATTCATACTCTAGGTATAGTAGTACAGCATTTTGAAATATCGGGAATATCATTTTATGAAAAAGCGTTTACTAAACTCAAGTATTAATTCATATCATTTCTGCACTACTCCACGTTGGTTGGAGTCTCCAATCAACAAAGACTCTATTAGGTTTGAGACATGAAGGTAACGTTATCAAAAATGATTCAATGTCACAGGGTTCGAATGATGAAAGTGTACATGATAGTAAAATGCTTCTACCATGGGAATTATTATAAAGTTGGATTATTTCAGTGAAATAAGAACTGCCAGAAAATCTATTCTCTTTTTCTAGAGATTGTGACCTTAGAGCCAATCTCAATTAGAGTAGAAGCTCAATCAGCAAGTGCTCTTTTGTGGAATTTAAATGTTGTAATACAAGAAACCCAGGCAGTTGTAATAGATAAATCTCATGTTTTTCGTGAAACGGTGAAATATCATCAAAGTATTAGTTCAACTATTTTTCTCTCTATTTATTTAATCGAAAGGATGAAGCAATAAGTATAAAAATTGTAAGTTGTAAATGTGGTCGCATAAATAAACGATAAGAATATGTATCTTTGGTATAAGAACTATATTCAACATATTTTGGACACGCAACTCCAGACAGTGGCTCTGTACGAAACGTAATAACATCATTACATGACGTTGTATTGTAACCCATAAGGGAGTATAAATTTTCATTACAAACTCAGCTATTTTTTTCAACTTGGAGGTTGGATCAAGTGATACAATACGTATACGTGAAATTCGATTTGCCATTTTTAATCATCTTGAATGGGAAATGTTTCCAGGGTTTCTGCTTGCTAAACCTTGGGGGCATTTGCTTACTAGTACAGCCTGACATATTTCCCAATATTTCTGGTCGGTGTTCAACTTTATAAAATCAAATTTTGAAAAACCCTATCAATGTTATTGTATTCAACAATTGGTAAATATCGACAACTTGTTAGACATTTTCTTAATGGACAGTAAAAGAAGTACGTTAATAAATTGGAACATCGAGAATAATCATAACTTTTCTAAGAGGCAATTCGTTTAAATGAAATAAACAAACAACTGCTTGTACTGGTTATTTTAAAGTATTTACGAAGAATAAAATTGATCAATTAGAGCCTTCAGTATTTCATTCATCACCATCATAACCAAGACCTTGAATAGTTTTCTTATCAATGGAGCTTTATTTCATAAATTGTGATGATGATGCTACGTTTCACCCAGAGCCACTGTTTGCAGTTGAGTGTCCAAAATATCTTGAATATAGTTCCTATACCAAACATACATGTTCTTCTCGTTTATCTATGAGACCACATTTACAACTTACAATTTTTATACTTATTGCTTCATGCTTTCGATTATATAAATAGTGAAAAATGAAAATAAGAGGGAAAAATAGTTGAACTAATACCTTAATGATATTTTACCCACTCACGAAAACTTTCGATTTATCTATTACCATTGCCTGGTTTTGTAGTGTTACAACATTTAAATTCCACGAAAGAGCACTTGCTAATAGAGCTTCTACTCTAATAGAGATTGGCTCTACGGTCACAATCTCTAGAAAAGGAGAGTAGATTTTCTGGCAATTCTTATTTCACTGAAATAATTCAACTTTATAACATTTCCCATGGTAGACAAATTTTACTATCATGTACACTTTCATCATTCGAACCCTGTGACATTGAATCATTTTCGATAACTTTACCTTCATGTCTCAAACCTAGAGTCTTTGTTGGTTGGAGACTCCAACCAACGTGGAGTAGTGCAGAAATGATATGAATTAATACTTGAGTTTAGTAAACTCTATTTCATAAAATGATATTCCAGATATTTCAAAATGATGTGCTACTATACCTAGACTATGAATAAAATAATTGAAACTAACCAAAAGAATGGGTTGAAAATTGAAAAATATCCGTATTTTGTAAAAAAGTTAAGTTTTTCATGTAGATTCAGGGAGATCTAATTATTAAATGGCAGATACAATTTTTTATTACTGTTAATTAGTATCATAAACTCGACATTTTTATTCTTGAAAATAAAAATGTGCTTTATATTTACGTTTAAAATTTTTTTTAAAAATCTTTGTTTTTGTCAAAAAACATCAAACTTTAGGTCCATTCCGGGAGACCTAAATATGTTTCGATTGAACTAAAAATTTTTTCGGTAAACATGTGAGCATAGTGACAACTTTTTATCAACTTGAAATTTTGAATTTTCTAAAAAAGTTTTTTTCGATACGCCCTACTATACATGAATGACAGATTTCCACAACGCGAGGCCTCACAGCTAATTAAAATATTGCTCATGTTAAAATTTCGTAGCGAAGCACGGATATTCAGTTAGTGTTTTAATATAATTAATAACTTATACTTGCGGACAGTTTTTCCGTGGTTAAGAATAAACAATATATTATTAATTTTAAGAAGTTTCCTAAAGTGTATCTTGCCCTTTATTTTAGACGAAAATCTTACATTATTTACGTGCTTACATTTTAATAAATAAAATGTTTTCTAATGATAAGGTTTCAATTTTACTGAATTTAAAATTCCTTTTTTGCTAAATTTACCTATTATCAGTACAGTGTATTATTATATTAATCTCTGATCTATTTTTCTTTGAGTTTTATCAACTATTAAATATGTAATATTAATTATAAGTGAAGTTCAATATTTATGTTTGTATTAATTACATCTTATATTTAATTTATATATTAATATTTAAATATAATTTTTATTGTATTTTAAATATATTTATATTTAAAATAAAATAAATTATTATTACTTTTATTATAAAATTATGTTTAAAATATTTTAAAACTTATATTTAAAATATAGTTTTTAATATATTAATATAAATGCTATCCTTCTGTCTATGCTATCTAATGAATATTTAAAATGAATGTTAATATAGTACTATACTCCGTTATAGGTGCTACCCCCTATCCTGGTGTCACACCTCAGAGACTTTACAATCTCCTGAAAGCAGGTTACAGGATGAGCAAACCCGAAAATTGCTCGGATGAAATGTAAGTAGTCGAAATCTCCAGTTTTGATATACGCCCAAAATTAAGAAGAGCATTGCAGTCTTTTTTTCTGCCCTGCAATGTAATATTTCGCCAACCAGAACTGTTTGGCAGAAAATGGTTTCAAAACATTTTTCTTAGTAGAAATAGTAGACACTCGAATAATAATATGAAGTTTCTTTGCTGTTTCAATTCAAACCCGTGCTTGGATTCTACACTACGCTAATACAAGAGAGAAGATTATACAAAGGCTCTGTTTATTCGTGGTTAACATTCCCAAGCAAAACTACTAATACTACTAGCCCGTGTGGTATGTCAAATAAAAGGTCTTGTCACGAAGAGTTCCCATACCAAAATTCAATAGGCGGAAATACATGTATCATACATCATTCGTCCTAAAATTCATGTATAGTGGTTAGCGTGCTAGCTTCTAGACCGCGAGGTTGCGGGTTCGAGTCCCGTATTTGGCATGGGTGTTTGTAAATGTATGTTGGCTTGTCTAATGACGAATGTTTCGACGCATTATAGCCCTCGTGTTGCTGACGGCGCCAGATAATCTGAATACAACCAACCAACCTAAAATTCATATTATTCCTTACATTTTCCCCCCCTAAAATTCCACGACATTTTTTCGCTAATTCCTAAAAATAAATTAAAAACAATTCTCCGATTTTCCTCCAAAACCCGCGAAAAAAAACTGATATACCTCCAGAAGAGTTCGTTGTATTCAGATTATCTTGCGCCGTCAGCAACACAAGGGCTATAATGCGCCGAAACATTCGTCATTAGACAAGCCAACATACATTTACAAACATCCATGCCATACACGGGACTCGAACCCGCAACCTCGCGGTCTAGAAGCCAGCACGCTAACCACTATATCGTTAAATGGAAAACGACTTAAATATAATATTTTTTTTTACGGAAAATGAGCAGGAACTATGAGCAGGACACGTATGACCCTGTGGGGCCTAAAGGGTTAAAAACGTTAAACAAAAACCAAAATTCTTGCTAAAGAGTTACTGATAATATTTCGATGATTAGGTACTATCTGATGAGGCAGTGTTGGAGAATGCCTCCACGAGAGAGACCATCCTTCAAGGAACTTGTGCTGAAGTTGGAATTTCTTCTGCAGGATACAGTAGTAAGTCCTACCAATTTTTGATTAAGGTGCTTGATTTGTTGAAAAAATTATATTACTGTAAAACTAAAAGGATCTTTAACAGCCCTAAAAGTGTTTTAGCTATACCGGGTTAATTTATCAGTAATTATTTTCAAAAGCTGAGAATACGGACACTTTATTTATTTTTCAATTAAGTTTTCACAATATATTTGTGGCAATGCTCTGAGACTGATGCACGAGACATTGAGCTTTATATATATATATATATATATATATATATATATATATATATATATATATATATATATATATATATATATATATATATATATATATATATATATATATATATATATATATATAGAGGGAGAGATTCAATGTCGATGACAAGACATTTTATCATATTTTGGGACTATTACTATCACTAATAGATCACTTTTACGGAATACTAATGAACCAACTTGCCGTCATCCAATCGCGCGGAAATAGCATTTAAACAATCCTTGAAGAAACTCTTTCCTGTTGCCAAAATTATTTTAATAACTAAGTAATAAAATTGCTTTAATCAAAATAAATAAAATACAATTGAATGTGAGGGCATAAATTCGCGTCTATTTTTAAGGAATAAATTTTGAAAAGTAGTTTGCCGCATATTTTGCTGATAGAGACGTTTTTAATATTTAAAATTAAATGCCAACACCAAGCACACGCTGGCAACAGAAACGGTGCTTTGTTAATGAATATAAAAATTGGCAATGCATACAAAGGATTTATAATTACAAACTTTATTTTTGTGGGTTATATTATTCTACTCGTAAATCACTGATATCTAACAACCACTTTTGGATAGCTTGTAAGTAGTTTCTGCTCTGCAAGCAGATGAAGCCAATTGAATACTCCCCACATAATACCATGTAATAGGTTGCCATGGTTATCAAACAGATTCTATCTAGTTTGGGGGAAAGTCACTAATATATATCTCTATGGTGATTGATAAGCCATCTTCGGCTTCAAGTCACTATCCAAGCATGCACTATGCAGAAGTTGTAGTTAGGGGTCAGTATCGTAAACAGATTAGAAGTGCAAAACCATAATGAATGTTGTAGTTATGTTTTTGTTATATTTAATATTAGCTGGTTGGAAAGTTATGTGAAAAAATAATTATTTGAATGAATTCAAATTTACGTTTATAATAGACGCACGGGACACGGATAATAAATCTGTGTACTGGATTTACGAGTAGCGATTAGGGCCGAAATGTCTCGTACGGATACCAGAGAATCATCCTTTGACTTAAGAAAAATTATAATGGAATAACAGAGTGGCCACAGAACCGGGAAAACCTGGAAATCAGGGAAATGTCAGGGTTTTTTCTGATTCTGGAAAAAATCAGGGAAATGTCAGGGAACTTTTTAAAATTTCATGAAAATCAGGAAAATGTTGCATTGCTTAAAGCACGTTCATCCATATTTTGGCGCTATTTACATGGAGATTTGTAGTGGTAAGCCATTAGAAGTTTAATGTTACGGAATAATTTGAACTTTTCATTACCAGCGAAACTATTTTTTAAAAAATTGCATATTATCTTTTTAGCATACATGTTCTATTTGATCAGGGTGTCTAGACATCTGGAAAAACTAAGAAAATCGGGGAAATTTGAAAAAAATGTTTGCCCTAAAATCAGGGAATTTTTTAGAAATCAGTCAGGGAAATCAGGGTATTATCAGGGAACTTTTTTTCCTGAATTTTGTGGCCACTCTGAATAATTTGAAAATAAAATTGAATGCTGAAAGGATTTGTGGGATGAATATTAAAATGCTAGCTCGTTGCAATAGATAAACGAATAAATAATGAATGAATAGCAAATACTAAAATTTTGTAAAACTTGGATGTTGAAAATATTGGCTTTGCTAATATAAAAAATGAATTATTAATCCTTGATAGAACGATTTCACAACTATGCAGTGTTTTTAAGTTACGCTTTTTTTTAAGTAACGATTAAATAATTCTTCTATATTTTGTTTTCCTTTTACTTACCAATAGTAAACCTACGAAATTGTACAATAAATAATAAATGTTACGTCGACATGATTATTGTGTCTTACATTACAGCATTTCAGTTACTCCTAAATATGGCTTTTAAAACTCGGTATTCCATTATAAATTATTTTTTCTTCATAATTCAGTAATAAGTCCTCATGCATGAAAAGAATGTATTTACTGTTTCTTTTCGATATAAAATTAATCTATTTTATCTTATTAGGAATACATGGACTTAGTGTCAAAGGAAAGATACCAAAGGGCGCATTCAAGAAGAGAAAATACAACCCCAAATGGTAAATATTTATTTTCGGTATTTTGTCATTTTAATGTTCCCTATTTTCAGTTATCGTAAAGAAGAAAAACCAGAATGCTTCTTATGTCATTTCAAAAGTAAGCGGATTAAGTTGAAGCCATTGCAAAATTGTGTTCAGCATCTGGAAAAAACGTAAAAGCTATTTCAATATAATAAAATTCAATTTGTGCTTTTTAAAAGAATGTTTTTCATATCGTTTATGAATAACTTTCATTAAATCTTCATGAAGACCTTCATCGATGTTCGGAATAAATGTTTTAAAAAATATTAATATCAATATTTTTTGCATTTCACAGATTAAATTAATCAAACTTTTTAAATAGACTTTTTTTTTACTACAAAGGAATGATTTTGATGTTTCTAAATGTTCAAGGAACCATTGCTTGAATAAAAAAATAAAAAAATGTAATGAACAAAAATGTTTGTAACACTCATTGGAATCCAACATATCGGAAAAAATATTACTCGAAATTTACCAGAATACATTATGCAATTTTAGAAACAGTCAGAAATTCCATTACACAAGACAGACTTATGCCTAATTCAGCTTGCAATTACAATTGTGCAAATTGATTTCCAAAATCCAACTATTCGAAAGCTCTGTTATACTTGCCTAACTTCTCCCTGATGTATTGTAACTTCGCCTGATGTACGAAGTTTAAAAAGGAGTGTGGAACATCGCACAACTTTTAGTTACACTACAATACTGGTCATTGCATTTAAACTTGATATGGAATGGTGTGATTTATCGTTTTCATATTTTCACTCATTTAAATTAAAATGGCCTGTTTGGGGATATTTTTACTATCAATTACCCAGATGTTTACCAAGAATAATTAACTATTATTTTTTGGCCAAAAAATATTATTATTCTGCATTCCACCACATTTTGGAACACCCTAATTTCAAAAAAGTGGTCTAGAAAAATGTCTGTCAGTGATCAGCATAACTCCGGAAGAATTTCCCCTACAATGCTTAAATTTTGTTTGCATGTTAGTGGTGGCCCTGGGACCAACCATTAAGGTTTTCGTCAAAATCACGCATGCGCCTAAGATTGAAATCAGGAAAAGTCCTGAAAAAATCAAGTTCTTCAGCAATTGTTAAAAAAAGGCTCGAACGATTTTGATTAAAATATCTGTGCTATTGCCTGTTAAGTTATTCTAATTACTGAAAAACATTATTTTATCATGATTTGAGTGCGCTCAATTTCGACGAAAACCTCAATGGCAGAACCCATGGCCACCAGTAAACCCATATACAAAATTTTAACCTCGTACGTCAATTCATTCGTGAGTTATGCTAATCACGTACACACAGACGCAGATTAGAATTTTTTTTAGACTACTTTTTGGAAGTCAGGATGTTCCAAAACTTGGTGAAATGCAAAAACATCGGGGGGAAAAAAAATTTCACTGAAAACAATTATTTTATTACCCTATGTTAACATTTGCGTAATTGAAAGTAAAAATAAATAGTTGAAAGAAACGAATGAACAAGAAAAATTAATATTATAAATTACTAGGCTGGATATTCGACTCCTGTGCGTATTCTGCCGCAAAATATATATATATATATATATATATATATATATATATATATATATATATATATATATATATATATATATATATATATATATATATATATATATATATATATATATATATATATATATATATATATATATATATATATATATATATATATATATATATATATATATATATATATATATATATATATATATATATATATATATATATATATATATATATATATATATATATATATATATATATATATATATATATATATATATATATATATATATATATATATATATATATATATATATATATATATATATATATATATATTATATATATATATATATATATATATATATATATATATATATATATATATATATATATATATATATATATATATATATATATATATATATATATATATATATATATATATATATATATATATATATATATATATATATATATATATATATATATATATATATATATATATATATATATATATTTTATAGTAAGTGCATGCGTAAGTTTGCATAAGATCTACGTCTGTGTGTAAGTGATTAGCATAACTCACGAATGAATTGACATACGATGTTCAAATTACCTATGGTTTACGTAATTTGGCGCGGTTTAATGTAAATCTGCATCATTTTTTTTTAATTATTTTATTAAATGGTGTAGCTATAAAATTAAAATTCTTGATTAAGGGACTTCAAAATAGTATTTTTCTTTGAATAATTCTTAGAAATTTTGTCGGACAACAACTTGAAGAATAGAATAAAACAACTTGAAGAGTATGAAGTATATATATATAGCTATATATATAACTGTGTGTGTGTGTGTGTGTGTGTGTGTGTGTGTGTGTGTGTGTGTGTGTGTGTGTGTGTGTGTGTGTGTGTGTGTGTGTGTGTGTGTGTGTGTGTGTGTGTTTGTGTTTGTGTGTGTGTGTGTGTGTGTGTGTGTATTTGTAAAAACTTATTCATGCAAAATATCTATCACTCATTCATCATTTTTCCCCATACAATAAAAGAAAAAAGAGCGTATACCCTGTAAGTATTAAAAATCAAACATCTCTGATATATATTTCAGTGACCTACTTTCTTTAACATCATCATCTTTTCTTATGTTTGAACCAAATCTTTATTAGAACTGACACAATACCAAACACAATTGCGGAGTTCTCTTTTATTCATGGATGCGACCTTTTGCTGTTAAAGCATTTATCTGCCAAAATTAAGCTGCATTCCAAGAAACTTGTTGCTTAACAATGTTGATGTTTTTCTTTTTGTCGGCCTTGTGTCGCGATAAGGCATCTAAGCGACAGCATCAGCTCATAAATAATGTTTTCGGTTAGAACATCTTCCTTTAGTTATTTGCTGTAATGAGAAGTTAACGTTTTCGGAGAAAAGATGGGATCCTATTTCTTAACTACAAAGATGTAAGGCACCGTTAAAAAAAAAATGACAAATATGTAACAAACACTTTCATTTAATGTACACGAAATGTTTATTAAAATTTTAGTTTTCTTTTAATATTGTGCAAATGAAAATTATTTCTTCAAATATAAATGAAATGATACATTTTTTGTCCCCCAATTCCTCAGACTTTTACAAAAAAACAAACATATTTATCCTTCAAGACAATTCCATCCTCCACTGACGCCTTTTTCATTATAACTGTGAAAAAAATTATGTTGAAATTGAAATTTTCCTGATGTAATTTTGTGCACTTAGAGTAATTAGTCACAATCTTAACAAAAAAAAAAATTAACTCGGGACAACTCTATCCACCACTGTAACTAATTATTATGTTGAAATTGAATTATTCCTCTCAGAAGAAGATTCGTAACAATAACAATGTAATTTACACCTCACGCGAACTGAAAAAGTGAAAAGAGGCAAGAAAATCTAATTAATCTTAACTTATACAACAAATCTAATTTCCATTTCACATGAACGAAAATGAATTAAATTATACTGCATTACAGACTTATAGTGAATCTGGCAGTGATGAGCTTAACACTTATAGTAATTTACATATGGAGATAAATGCAAGTGGAAGCAGCTAATTGAATTCTAACTTACCTTAGCTGGAAATAAAGAAACCTAATGGATAATAATTACTCATTACAAAGTTACAAAAAAAAAACATGCACGAATGGTAGAAACACTCCGCATTCATCACCTATTTGAGTTGAAGTTTTCGGAGAAACAGGCATGCCAACTGTTTTGAAGTGGTCCAATTTGGCGGGTTTCTCCATGTTTTGTAGAGTTCACCCGCTACATAAGTAAGAAAATTGTTAGGTGGACCGTTAGTCTGTTCCCTGTGCCATAAACGCCCCCAGCTTCATTGTTTTGGAAACAATACTTGCCAAAATATTGCTTTAAAACATATGCATTTTTGTACCAGATGTAAACAATTATTGACGAAATTTGATTGGAAAACAAATGTGTTTTTATGTATAATACTTTTTTTAAAAATTATGAACTAGCATATAAAAATTTCAAAAAATTAATAACAAACTTGTTATGTTTTTTGTTAATAATCTTTTATTACTGTTCTTATACATGGTATAACTAAGGGTGTGGAACATTGCACAGCTTTCGATCGCACTTCATACTGGTCACTGCATTTAAATTTGTCATGGATCGGTGTAATTTACAGATTTCGTTTTCATATTTTAATTATTTTTAAAAAGATGACCATAGGCGAAATTGGGGATAATTTTTTTTATTAAATAATACATTATCTTTTCTTGTAAGTTAAGTTAAATAGTGGAGAAACAGGTGTTAATGGGTGATGCTCAATTGAAGAGAACTCTGTGATAAAGATATTCGTTTTTCACCTTCATACGCCTTTATCGCATTTCTACGGAAATTTCATACTTGAAGACGTTTAGGGTACCTTAAAAGGCATTGCCACAGTGACTTTGAGAAAAACCTTGACAGGACAGGACCCATGTTCATTGTTCACCGCACACTAAATTTGAACATCATAGGTCAATCCGTTCGGTAGTGATTTTCCCCTCCTTTATTTTTTTTCTATAACTTCGCACGTTTCACAACGTGTAGAAATGTAAAAAAAATCGAAATGTTTGTTTTGAACTAATGCCATACTTTCGTAGCCCTTATCACATGGCAAGAATTTCGGCCAACCCAACTCTCAATCTAACCGTGTGTCCAACTTGAAACCAGTTTTTGAGCTCCGCGAGTTGGCGTAGGGTTGCCATAGTTGAGTGAAGAGTTGATAGTAATTTCTATCTTCCGACCGCCATAAATATAACTAAATGCTCATGTTTGGCACAAATTTATGCCTACTAGAGTTGATTTATTTTCCAGGGCCGTACCAAGGATTTTTTTTTTTTTTCGGGAGGGATACGCGCACCCATATTCCGAAACTATCTGTAATAATGTTTTATAAAATAATTGTTGATAATACTCTTAGATTAAATACCCTTATTTAATTAATTCAATAAATATTAACTTATTAATTATACAGTGATATTGATCTACGTTTTTCTTAGTAAATAGAAAGAATCTAAATTTTATCAACTTTCATTTAAAGTATTGCAAAGATTTTTTTTACCGAGGTATTTATAAGTATTTTTAAGGTTTCTTTTCTGAGGAATTTATTAGTATTTTAGAGGTATTCTATTAAGTGGAAGTCCTAGTAAAGATCATTCTCTCTACTCGCTATGTTGCAATCCCCGGGCCGGTCAGAATTTGTGAAAAATGTGCCAGTCTTCTTCGGAAGATTTTTTTTAAGTATTTAAATTTGTTTTCAATATAACTAAGTGCTTTACTTAACATTTAAGGTTAAATATATATTATTATTCCAGCTGTTATTTTTTAATAAACGTGATAGTTATATAAGGATAGATGGATATTCTATATTTTACAATTTATTTTTTTATTATTATTATCATTAAATCAACTAACATTTGTTTATGGAAACCAAGTTCACTCAAAAAGGATATAAATAGTACAGAAAAGAGAATAATTGTTATAATTATTTATAATAATTATTAAAATTTGATCAATAATAATATTGAAAATTTGAGTCGGCATGAATCTAAAATCACAGGCCCGATTTTATGTCCCAGTACGCCCCTGCTTCTAACCCAATGCATTTAGAAACTACTTAGTAATGAAACATTGAGATTTGGTGAGAATGTACGAAAATGATCACTTAATGAAAGGTCATAAATTGTTTTCATTTAATGCCTATCTATTATAAACGAAAATTAAAATAGCAAGACAAAACCAGGTGGAGTTGCTATATATGCATTGCCGTAAGGATTTCAAATATAAGATAAAATATATTAGACGCTATTTTCGAGTTTTTAATTTATGTCAATTCATTAAGTGATCATTTTCGTACCAACTCTCAAAGTTTTATAGAAAATAGTATCTAAATGCACCGAGCTAGAAGGTTGTAACATAGCGAGAATAGGGAATGATCCTTACTAGGACTTCCCTCTTAAGGTATATTTACCTACTAAATAGTGCAGAAAAAACCTCATATAGGTTTTCCATAATACCTTTGTCCCAAGGTGTTTTACATGTATTTTCAAAAATTACCTTTAAGCAGGGTTGACATGGTTTAAATCAAGTTTTTTTTTAAAGAATAATTAAAATTGTATTTTTTTTTTTTTTTTTTTTTTTTTATAATTACTTTTTAAATTATTTGTAAATAACTTCTACTTTTAACCAAAAGTTTTCCATTCCAAAGATATGTTTTTCAAAAAGAATTTATGGAAAATGTAACAGTTATAGAATAAAGGTGAATGCAGAAAAAAAAAAGTTATATTGTATTGAAGGAAGTTTAAGTAACTCTTACTGAAAAAGCAACTACAGCAAATTTTGAGAGAATTTTTTTCTTCTTTTGGAGCTGTACAATTGTTTCATAACAAACTGGGCTTAGAAAAAGCAGCTAACTGATTTTTTGGTTCAAAATGTTAAAATCCTAAATTTGGGGCATTTTTTAATGGGTATACAGAATCTAGTTTTCTATCATTTTTAAGAAAATCAGTAAATGAAATACCTACATTCTTGATGTTTTTGTGAATGAAAAATTATATGAATACTATATAGATAGAATGAGTTATAATCTATTTTAAAATAAATCTTGTAATTAATGACTATTGAAAAGTAAGTTCTATACTAATCTAATTGATATGTTTTATAATTGTTCAAAATTATTAATTTAATTTAAATCATAGGCTGCATTTTAAATTTGTTTCTAACATAGAGGTTTTGTGTTTTAACAACTTATTTCTAAGCATTAAAAATATATTTTTGAACAATTTATCACCATATACTGATGAATGTAAGAGCAATAGTCCATGTATTATGTAGTAAACAAATACCATTGTATTATACTGTATACATTGAATTTAAAAAATAGTATTTTTAAATAAAATATATGATTTGAATTGCCACATAAGTAGCAACAATTGTTTATTTACTTAGTTTAAATTATTTTCAGAAAGAATATCAATTATTATTTGAACATTTTTTATTCTAGTTAATATCAAATTTTATAAATAAATATGTATACATGTAATTAGAAAAGGATTAAAAAAAAAAAATTCTACCAAAAAAAGTAACTTTTTCCCAACCCTGCCCTTTAAGTGAAGATAAGTTTTCTTTTTTTTATAGAAATCTTAAAAAGTTTCTTTAGAAATCCAACAAGAGAACATTTTTACATTTTAAAACTGTTGAGCCAGTCAGAGGTGGCGCCAGTGGGATGGCTGGGGGGGGGGCTATAGCACCCCCGTCGGGCAAGCTTAGCCCCCCCCATCGGGGAAAATTAGGTTTTCGTCGGGGAATGAGTTTTAATTTCATTTTTTAAAAATTGTATATTTTGTGAAATATCACGAATATATTTTAAATGTTTCAATAAATATTCTTATTTTTGGCATAAATCCAATCAAACATCAGGTATCCCCAACAGCCGAATATCGCCAGCCCCAACAGCATCCAAATTCCCAGTTCCACTACCCGTTTTTCGGCAACTAATAGTAGACGTAAGGGATCAGATTACGACTTCCCCACTCCAATACGAACACTACTAGATACAAAACACAACAGAATGACGGGGAGGGATTGGGATGGTTCGTTGAAAAAGCAATAGTATTTTCCACCAATTAGCAGATCCTCAAGCAATTCGCCTGTAAGCTATCCCAGAGTAGAAAATTTTATTGGGGATATATATTTTTCGACATTCTGTCGCAAAGGGGTCTACTATTGCTCTTGTCTGTTTCTCAAGGGCATCTGGCATATGCAGCTTTCCTGGGCGGTCTCCACGACGTGTTAACAAAAAAAAAAAAAAAAGAAAAAAAAAAAAAAAAAAGCAACATTCGTCCGTTTTTCATCGTCTATAATAGCCCACAAAATAGTTTTGGAGAGATTTTCTGTGTCTCTAGAGATGGGAAAACATTTGAAACCCACTCGTTTCACGTTTTGTTGGTAATACTATACTTAGGAAGCGGCAAAGTTTCATTTAGCTTGTTAAAAAATCTCATGCAAACAAGAGTAAGACTTCACGAATAATAGAAATCCATGGTAAGAAGTTTTTCTTGTTACCTTTTATATTGTAGAACTATACATATATTGTCTCAAAACATTTATATTATTATGAGTAATATGACCAGACGTTCCGCTTTTCACCTCACAGTCCCGCTGTAATATTGTTTAGCTTTAATTAGTTTTGACGGATTCTTTTAAAAATAAGTACAAAAATCAATCACATTTAGAATGTCGTTTTCAATTGTCGTACTTGATAATTTGCAATTACATTCCAGTGAATTTTTTGATATTGAAATGACTGAATCAATTTTAATTTTAGAATAGATCATTTTGCATTGCAACTAAGATTCATTAGATTTTATTGAACTCAGAGCAGATTGCATTTACTAAGTTTGTTTCGTGGTCTGATTTAATATTTAAATGTCGTTTTAAGGAGTTGCGGATTGATAAAATACTTTGTGTTTAATCGTGAAGTAAGTTATGTTTTAAAGCAACGGAAACGTTAATTGTATGCTATTTTTTAAGTATAATTTAAAGTTACAAGCTTGTAAAGGCTGATTATGGCTGTGCTCCTGGTAGGAATCGCTAATGGTCGATGACCCCACTGGATTTTCAAACATTTCAACCAAAAAACTATATTTTTCTCAAAGACGATATGATAAATTTCAAGGATTTTTTGCTAGCATCATAAACAATAGCATTTACTTCGGAAATGCTAGATTTTGTAGTAAAACTGTAGTTATGTTGACATCATACTTCATTTGCTAATATAGATTGGAATACAAATGCTTTCAAAATGCGTTTTTCCTAACCAATGGTGACTTCCTCATTGCACTGGGATTCAAAATGTAAATGGTTAATTATTTATTTAAAAATGAAGTCAAAGTATCGAAGGAGAATAAAGGAATTTTCAAATGGTTAAATTCAGGAACTCACACAGAAGCTTTCCAAGACGCAAAAACCACCAATAAAACATCCTAGATCTTATAATTTTTTTTTTTTTTTTTTTTTTTTTTGAGGAATTCTTAAGATAAAAATTTATAGGAAATTATTTACAAGTATACCTTTTAAATTGAAAGTTTTTATGTCATGTTATTGACACTGACCACTCTAACCCTGTCAGCCCCCCTGTCGGGTATGGCTAGCCCCCTTGTCGGGCAATTCCTGGCGCCACCACTGGAGGCAGTCATTTTTGAACATTTATTGAAATTTTTAAATCATTGAAATATAAATTTAGAACCAAATAAATCATTTTGCTTTATATATGTTATTTTTTTTAAAAAAGATGTACAACGTACAAATTTTATGTTTCTTTCCCTTCGAAGTTTAAGTAAAAAAAGTGACAGAATTTTAAAAACTACATATTTACTATTCTCAATATCTGTTATAAAATTCCTATTATAACTTTATTTGAGCAAAACAAAACTTTTAACAATTTATACAGAGTAACTGCATTTTCTGAACAAGAATTTCTGTAAGGAAATCATTTATGTAAAGTTCCCACAGCAAATGTCTGAACGTGTACAAGTTATGTCACTGGCACAAGTGTGGAGTACATTGCTTTTCATTGACTAAAAGCAAAACCACTCTTGGAAACGGGTTGATGTCCAAGCAAATAGCCTGATCCTGAAATGAGAAATAAATATTACATTTTATGTACTGTGCTGTAACACATATAATATTAATTTATATACCGCAGAAATTACAGACTTACGCTAAGAACAGGAAATAAGCTGTGGTTGCCCCGCTGATGGTTGAAAATATTTTTCCAAATGATATTTGGTATAAAATAGCTTTATATTTACAATTTATAAAGTCTGTATGGTAAACAGTTTCTGGATTATTTTAAATTAAACATCAAGGAGCGATGAACCTTGTTGGGTCAAACCACGTCAGATCAAACAAAATAATGGAAAAAGTTCACCCACAGTCTCAGATTTTCCCCAAATTTTGTATAATGGAATTATTGGCTAGGATAGACACAAATCTCAATTTTGAAGGCTTCATGATTTTTAATTACTGAGAAATTAATTATTGTATCTTTTAAATTTTCCGCGAGATGCACCATTTTTTTTTTCTGAATTTCTTAAATAACTCATTACCTGTACAAGTTACTGAAGTGAAAGTTTGTTTCTAGGTGTAACTTTTTAAGCTGATTTCAAAAATGCAATCAGAAATTGTGTGGCTTCTATAGTTTTTGCCTATAGTTTCTATAGTTTGTGAAAAGAAAAATATTCAGTTCATAGTTGTTCATTGTGAAAGTTCAATAATTTTCTTCTCAGCTCTGAGACAGAAAGCCAAGATGAATTTTTTTCTGGAAGTAGTGGTGTACCATCTTTACAACATATAAAAATTTAAAACATGTGCTCCTGATCAAACATGTGGAAAAAAATTCTTGAATTTTTTTTGCAAAACAATGTTTAATGCAAAAACTATAGAAGATACACAATTTCTGATTGCATTTTTGAAATCAGCTTAAAAAGTTACCCCTAGAAACAAACTGTCACTTCAATAACTTGTGCAGGTAAGGAGTTATTTAAGAAATTAAAAATTGAGATATGTGGCCATCCTAGCCCATAATTACATTATACAAAATTTGAGGAAAATCTGAGACGGCGGGTGAACTACACTGTTTGATCTGACGTGATTTGACCCTGTTACCATTTTGCCATTGTTGTAAAAAGAAAATTATGACTTTAGCTCATTTTGATAGAGTATTTTTGTACCCAAGCAACACTTGCCTTGAATATGTTTTAAATTTGAAACTAAACTACATTAACACACCCACTGTTAAGCAACATTATTAAGAAATATATTACATAAAGTCCATTATAACTTTAAAAAATACCTTCCAATACTCTCTTCATTTTATTAGAATTCTTAAGCAATTTTTGGATTCTTATGGCACAGAAGATGGTTTAGAATATATTTTGCCACATTTTTTTAAAGTTTATGAAGATGATGGTCTCAAAAATTCATCAGGGTTCCCACGCAAATCACAGAATGAAAATCAATGACTTTTAAGGACCTTTGAAAATTTGCTTTCAGGCATCATGTTTAGATATAAATTTTTAATAAAGTATATTCTGCCAAAAAAGTTACTAGTTGGTAGATGCGTAATACAAATATGTCGCACCTAATAAAATTTCTGCATGGAAAGATACAAAATGCTAATGAAAGTTTAAAAAGTGACATTTGGTAAAGGGTACCTAAAACTGTGTTTGTGTTTTGGTAATACACAATTTATGGAGGTTTTTGTGGTTCTCTAATTACGAGTTTGGGGAGCTAAAAATTGAAAACACTGGAGAATTTACACTGAAAAGGTACAATTTTAAAGATATTGTTCGTATCCAAGAATCAGAGTTGTACCCCACACCTGTTGCTTAAAAGCGTAGAAAATTTTTAAGAGCTATTAGAAAGACATTACTACCTCAAAAAGTAAGGAAGGCGTATCACATGTGCAGTTGCATTTTAGGGTAAAAAATTATATTTTCTTAATATCTGTATTTCATTTCTGCTTTTTCTCAAATTGTAATCTTTCAAGTTTTTCTTTACCGCAAAACACTATCTCAAAAACTAAGCATTTAAAACGCTGAAATTTTTTTTTGTGTGAATAATACAAAATAGTATTTTTTAAGATATAGAACACTTATATGTTGATAATATAAATATTTCATGTTCATTTTTAAGCTAAATTTTTTTTTTTTTTTTTTTTTTAAGAAGTTTCCATAATTTAAAAGTTCAAGCTTCATATAATTAGAAAATAAGGCAATATTTCTCCAAAAGTGTTCTGTACTCTAAAATACTTGTTCTCTAACATTTTCACTTTACAAAATTAAAATATTAGCAACGAATCGAATTATGCTTCCACGATTGCTATGATCATTTTAATAAAAAAATAGCATAGATTGCAACGATATATTCCAATCTAAAATAATAATAAATGCGTATATTTGCTGTGATGTAAGTTAGCAATCGACTCATGACATCACATGAATAGTCTTCATTAAATTATTACAAAAAAATCTTCACCTGGCAACTGTCAAACAACATATCCTAGTTGGATTTGCTAGGCGCCACATCTACATGGTTCAGGAATTGCATTTCTCGAAAATGAACCCATGGCAATTCAAATCCAACAGATACAGTTCCACTTGTGAGATGTAGCAGTTTTTTTTTTTTATTTCCTTGGTACACAGTCTTTAAATTGTTGAACTTGGAAGTTATTGTGGCTGAAAAATAATGGAGTGAATTAGCATAAATAAATCATGATATAGATTTTTTTTTTTTTATTTTAAATTTTTCTCTTACATATGAAGGCATTGTGTATCACTCATAGATATCAATATAGAATATATCCTTTATTTTTAAAGAATTTTACTTGCAGTAGTCCCAATGTCAACCCTACAATATTTTTAATATGTAGAGTAGACTTTCAATTTTATAGTGCATTAAATCATGAAACATAAAATTACATCAACTTATATTGGTTTTTGAGGGATTTATTTAACGCTATGCATCTTAATGCAAATTAATTTATAGACATCTGGTATAAAGTAGATTTTGTTTTAAATTGGTATATTAAAAATATTACTAAAGGAAATATAACTGAATAAATTGTTAAAACATTAGCTTTGCTGTGTGCACAAAATTTAAAATATATATATATACTTTACACGTACTGCTAACTTTAAGAAAAGATTAGGAAAAACAACAACTACTTGTATACAAACTATAAAATATTTTTGTCCGTTAACGCAGCGCAATCTTTTCTTTACAGTAGCAAAACCAAATGTTTTATACAACATTTATTACATAATTAAACTACTCTTTAAAAAATAATCGTTTTTACATCACAGATCTTTTATTGAATAATTAAAGAAAATAAAACATTAAAAAATACAAAATTTAAAAGAAAGTTGGTAAAGAAAATATCAAAACACATGGCGCATAATAAACTAGCCAGGCTTGGCTACTTGGCTCGATATTGTTTCCGATACGTATCGGAAGCTAGTTTATACAATTTCTGAAATTGAAAAAAATTTATGTGCAAATGAGAGTTTAAAAATTTCAGTTGATATACTTTTTAATCAATTCACAAATATTACAATGAGAAAAGTTTTAAAATAAATAATTTCAACTTACCACCTACGGTGAAGAAAATGGAGTGCTTCGGAAACAAGTCGCCATCTTTGTTATGATGACTGTGCAATCGGGGCCGCAGCGGAGCTATGCGAAAGCAGTCATCTGATTGGTTCAGACACAAAGTTGGGCTAAGGTTGGGCCAACGCTGACGATTCGAAACGACGACGTTGGGTGTAATTTCCCCAACTCCAACTTCCGTAGCACACGGCAGATTACACCCAATTTTCCAGGTTTAAGTTGGAGATACGGTTGGGTTGGCGAAGCGGTTATCGTGTGATACGGGCTTTTACCCTATGTTAATGTATGGGCACGGGTGTAGTGAGACCGGTACGGCGTACCGGTACTTTTATGAGACTTGGTTCGTCGTACCCCCACTTTTTTTTTTTTTTTAACTAATGATAACATCTATGATAATAGCTCATAAATTTGTATACATGTATTGTGATATAAGTTAGTAAGAAGATAAATACGTAAATTAAGAGTATTTAGCTCTTTTTTTCTGAAATTAAGAAAAATATTGCGAATTTTCATTTTGTTATTAAAAAAATCCTAACTATAGTTGGTGTTGGCACGGAAGCTTGCGTACTGATAAAAAGAAAATTAGCACTACATCCCTGCGTATGTGTAATTGAAAGTAAAGAGTAGCTAAGCAATACTTCGGAGCAAATATTGTAGTTAAAAAAAACTAAGCATTAGTTCTAAGGGGCATAAACTAGAGGTCGGAAATATCGGTCAAAATAAATATCGATACTATATCGTTGCAAAGAAAAAAATATCTATATATCGATACATGATTTTTTTTTTTTTTTTTTTTTTTTTATTTGATTTACAATTGTGCCAGAAACAAAGTTTTTCGAGGCAAATTTCTACTTTTCATGGTTGCTTTTTTGTAAAGTGACTACTTTTTAAACAGAAATGGATCTATTGCAAAAAAAAAAATATATATATATATTTTCGCTTTATTGGTTCAGTAATATTAAGAAAAACTTAAATAATTTTCAATAGCTTTTAAGTTTATGGCAAAATATTGAATATTGGTGCCATTTTAACTGTCTCTCAGCCAAGTTCAAACTTTAGAATTGAAGTTTTTGAAAAGGGAATAAAGAAAATCGAAAGAACACATGGAACTACAAAACGATCATCAAAAAACTAAAAATATTTCAAAATATCGATATATCGGTGACTTTTATCAATATTTTTAACATCGATAATTTTTTAGAAATATCGATAAAAATATCGTCGTATCGATATATCGCCGACCTCTAGCATAAACACTTGAGCAGACTGACATTCCGTCTAGGGAGACTCATTTATATCAGCATTTTCCCAAGTTGTGATGCTCGTCTGATGGCTGTGGGATTAGCTCTCTCTTTTAGCATGTCGAAAGTGCCAGTTTAAAATCATGAGTTAGGCATGGATATACGTTGTGGTGCGTAATCCACATTAAGCTGTAGGTCCCGACCTAATTAGCCATTAGTGTGCAAAAAAGTAGATTGCTGTGTGTGCAAATCAACCCACTAACCCAAATTGTGAGTGATGAACAAATTTTTAGTTTTTAAAGTCATAAGAAATACCAAAATCAAAGGAAAACAATAAAAAACTTTTAATAATAATCTGTAAGGCCAGATATTTGTTTTAATAGTAATTGCAGTGTTAATAGTAAATTATTCTTTCATTGTTTTCGATACAAATTTATAAGTTTTGAAGGTTTCAAAAAATCGAAATGTTTCTTTGGAATCTTATGTTCGGACTGCTCGAAGAATATAATAAAATACAAAGAACTTGAGATAAATAAAGTAAATTGTTAAGTTTTCTTGTGGATAATCTATAATGAAGCATTGGAAGAAAAAGAACACAACATAATACTAAAGTGTGTATAGAAAAACTGGGTCATAGTAGGTCAAATTTCTATGAAAGTATGTCCCAACCTTCGAATGTTCGAAAACTTCTAATTAAAAGGTTCAAAATTTCCTAGAAAGCTAATTCTTCTTTTCAGATAAACTCAAATTAACTCGAGAGGAATTATCTGATGCTCGTAAACTTAATCTAGGTACTGGATATTCCAAAAGTAATTTACTATTTTTAATTACAAACAATTAAACATATTAAAAACAGTTAATATCAGGGGATGGAAACTATTTGTAGGTTTATTGGCTAGCCTTATTGGCTATTTTAAAAAAAAATCAATCTGAATTTGAATGAACATTCAATAAACATACAAAGTGTTTAAATTAGAGGTCGGAAATATCGATCAAAATAAATATCGATACTAAATATAGAAAAAAATATCGATAAAATATCAATATATCGATACATGATTTTTTTAATTTGATTTTCAATTTTGCCTGAAACAAAGTTTTTCGAAGCGAATTTCTACTTTACATGATTGCTTTTTTGTAAGATGATTACTTTTTCAACTGAAATGAATCTATTACAAAAAAAAAAGTTAGAAATTCGCTTAATTAGTGCAGTGATTTTAAGAAAAATTTAGATAATTTTCAATAGCTTTCAAGTGTATGGCAAAATATTGAATATTGGTGACATTTTAACTGTCTCTCTGCGGGGCCATCGTGAAATCTCTCTTTTCCTTCTTTAGTTGATCGGGCCAGACCATAGCTTTCGTGACGTCACAACTTCAACTCTCGCTAATACCATTTCAGATAGGGGAGAATAGAGAGGGATGGGACTTTTTTTACAAAAATATTTCCAGTAAACTATTTTCCATCGTTACAACATTAAGAATAACATATTCAAACATTTTTACTCAATTAAAAAATATAAATATGATAGTAATTAATAATATATTATTTTTACAGGTAAATTAAAATAGCAAGAAAAATGTCCAATCCCTTATGCGAGGGACGAATTGGACAAGTTTTATAAAGCTAAAATTCACACATAATTTTTACAAATATGAAAAAGTTAATGTTTCACTTTTGTTCCTAAAATTTATTATGTATTATAACATTTATTTAACCTAATATTAGAGACATCTAAATAAAAAAGGATAGGTAGTGCAGTTACAAACTTTTGTGGATGCAACGTGACAATTTTTTCCCCCTTACATACTTGGCTTGAATACTTTGTTCTATTTCTTATACAATTCAACTACCTGCTAATCAAATTGCTAATTCATAAAAAACTACACAATCAAACTTCTAATTCATAAATATTATTTATTGGGTCTACAAAATATTATTGTATGAGCAATCTTAAAATAAAATAAAAATAAAGAGCACAAAGTTAGACCTTAAACAGCCAAAAAAACAGATATTAAAATATGGATCTTAAAAATATTTGAAATCCCGACTGAGTTTCTTCGTCAGGGGGCTTGAATCCAGCGGGGATTTCAATAGAGGCGTTTCTGAAATGCGACTGATATAATATATCAATCACATTCAAGCCCCTACACATCCAGACGGATAGACAAGAAGTCAAAAATATTCACAAATACTAAAACGGAATATACTTTGCAAACCAAACTTAACAAAATAGCTGTCTTCCTAAGTTTAATGTCCACGTTGATTCGAGATGAACCCAGTCCAGCACCAGGAGTTTAAGTATTGAAAAACATAATTCCCAAAATTGCCCCGCATAAAACATTTAAAACTTCACTGCCATCTATGTTCCACGAAAAAATGAAAAAAATTTATAATAAAATATTTAAACCAGTTAGGGCTATTTAACTGGATTTCAATATCGCCCGAAGAATGGAATCAGAAACCAAAAAAAAATTCAAAAAGACGAAATTTCAAAAATGTTTAGTAAATCTATTTTTTCTCAAATTGTCCCTAAAAATTCTAAAAGCCAAATTAAAGTCCGTAGCATTATTGCAAATACTCTTAATTTTATTTAGTTGTGTATAATAAATGTTTCTAAAAATCTTGAAATTTAAATTGCTATAAAATTCGAAAGACAAATAACTTCAAAATTAAAATCCTGTCTTTTGTCATAAACCCCAATATTTAAATGAATTATCTTTAAATTTAAATCGAGATACTGAGCGCTCTTGTAATTATTATTGGTTTTTTTTGTTTTTTTTTAAATCAAATCCTTCAAGTAAATCTCTATAATTTTATCCAAATCATCGAAATTAAAAATAATTGTCGTCAACATATTTAAAAGCTTCAACATTATTATATTCTAGAAATCTCCTTTCGAGTAAATGATAATCGGCAAAGTTGCTAGAAAAGCTATTTCCCCTTAGGAATTCCTTTAGTTTGTCTATCAAAATTGTTTCTATTAAATAAATTATTTTCAAAACTCTAACAATTCTATCTTATTTAAATCAGAGTTTTAAGAAAATTATCAAAAATATCAGAGCAAGTATTAATTAAATCATTATGTGGTATACTGGTGAATAAATTCTCGAAATCAAATGTATGAACAAAAACTCAATTTTGTTATTATTAATAAAATCCAAAATCTCATTATTTTTAATCAAGAAATGATTTTCAAACATCTTTACCTTGTCCAAAACAAGTTTTAAATATATATATATATATATATATATATATATATATATATATATATATATATATATATATATATATATATATATATATATATATATATATATATATATATATATATATATATATATATATATATATATATAAAAAATTCTTAGATAATCATTGTAAAAAATTTTAGAGCAAGTTACGAAACAAAATTTCAAAACAGATTTATGAAATTTAACTGAGGGAAAAAAATAAGGATATTTCATGCAGGAAATCTTAATTTTTTTTTATTTTTTTTGCAAAAGCCAAAATCCTGTCATCCAATTCCTTTTTGGTCTAATGAACTTTAACATAAGTATCATTTCCTTTATAATCATTAAACATTAAATTTCTACAAAAACTCTTGTAAATAATACAAAAATTATTAGTAGTTTTATCCACAAGTGTAATAATTCAAATTGGATTATTACAGTGGTGAATAAAGCTGCTAATAACTTTTATATTATGTGCAAGAGTTTTTATGCAATGCATTTTTGGTGGCGAAAAGTCCTTGAAGGAAGAATCAAGCCTGGTGGAGTTGAAAGTGTGACGTCATCTGCGAAAACTATTGCTGTGGTCTGGCCCGATCAACAAAAGAGGGAAAGAGCGGTTTCACGATAGCCCCGCTCAGCCAGTTCAAACTTTAGTTTCGAAGTTTTTGATAAGGGAATAAAAAAAATTGGAAAAAAAAAACCCAAAAAAACATGGATTTACAAAACGATTATCAAAACACTAAAAATGTTTGAAAATATCGATATATCGGTGACTTTTATCGATATTTTTACCATCGATATTTTTTAGAAATATCGATAAAAATATCGTCGTATCGATATATCGCCGACCTCTAGTTTAAATCCTTTGTGAATAAATGTTTTCTTGGAGTTCACCTTTGAAGATCGCGATACACTTTTGTGATACTCTGCATTAAACAATTATCCTGTGTAGCACAAGATATATTTCTATAAAGAAATAGTATAACCCGTAAAAGCAAAGTTTTTAATATAAATCCTTGAGATACATTGTCAATTTTTATGTGCAATGGACAATTCCTGCATTTTTTTTTATTTTTTTTTTTTAAATTTAATTATTTAATTCTAAATGTTTCGAATAGGCCATAAACACACAAATTTCTGGTCATGGCGCCTTTATTTATTTATTTATTTTTTTTTTTTTTTTTTTTTTTGCAACCTAAGTTTGATTGTTAATTTTGGCCTGAAAAACAATTCATTCGGCTCGAATTGAATGTCACGTCACTGGATCTGAAACAACGTGGCTTGAAACGCTTCAGCGGAAACCAGTTTTGTAAGTTTCTCGCAAATCGCGCCAACCAGTACGGGATATGGCAACTATCTACCAAACCAACGCGAACTATTTGGGAAAAACCTCACGATGAAGGATGTTTTGACGTCACATATATATATAGCTGATCGTTTTATCGGATTGCAATTAGACGGGGTTTCGGCGCAATTTCTTTTCTTAATATTTAAATAACTAATTTTTTTAAAGAACTTGTTTAAAAATTTGGAATTGGGAAGAAATTCTTCATAAATATAAACTAATTTCAATCGTTTTTAAAAAATGAGGGAATTGTCCATTGCAACTTCTTGAGGTTAGGTCAAGTTTTCATAGTGTTTTGCCACTACGAAGAAACACATTCATTCCAAAACATTTACTAACTTTTTTCCCCCAAAATTTGATTAAATATATTGTCATCCACAACGGTTCTATCTGCCAAGTTCCAGCTCTATTGGGTAACGGTAGGTGGGTTAGTTAGCCCTCCTAAGACTTTGTCTCGTCAACCTAAATAAGGGAAAGTTTCTGACAATAATAATCGCCAAATTGTACATAAATGAATTAAGCTTCTTATCTAGACAATAGAATGTGAGTTAAATCGAATAACTCTGACGTAAAGCAAGAGAAACGTCCGTAAAAGGAATCTTTCATTGACAGTCCCGAAACTTGATAGAAAACATTGTCATCCACAGCGATTGTATTTGCCAAGTTTCAAAGTTTCAGCTCGATTGGATGACAGGAAGTGGGTTCATTTATAATCCAAAGACCAATGGAAACATGTGCACAAGCGGCTTTTTAGTGGCAGTGACAACCTTCAATACTTATTAGAATGCATTGTCATCGACAAAGAATGTATATGCCAAGTTTCAGCTTGATTGTATGATAGGAAATAGGTTAATTAGCCTTTCGCAAACACTAACGAAATCGAAATTAATACAAAGGATTTAAAAAATACTTTCTATTCAACCAAATCTAACAGAAAAATTTACTAAAAGTCCATTTTTTCTTCCATAAATCATTCAAAAGACATTCGAGGGAAAAAAACAAAACAAATTAAACCGATCTCGTGCGCAGGATTTTAAATTTAATCATCAGCAAAAAAATTCCAAGTATCCTTTCGAAAGAAAACAAAATAGTGTAAAATAACACAACATTTACATAAGTAAACTTTTGTTAAGGTGAATGTATACTTTTTTTTTTAAAGAAAACTAAAAAGGTGCTTCTGATATTAAAGCACGTATATTACTATAAAAAATTGTATTCGACAAAATTCGCTTCCTAAGTTTCTTTTCTTACACTATAGGGAAATAAAAAATTTCGCTTGCAGTCACATACTTCTATTTAGTCCGTCTTATAAGAATTCAGTCTGTTTCAAGTTGCTTTTATTTCATATAGCACACCAAAACCAAATTGGAATGCAAACTCCAATTAGATTATATAACGAAATTACAAAAATTTTGTGGGTGTTTATCTGAATGGGAGTGGATAAAATAAATGTTTTTAGAACATCTTTTTAGTAACTAAACATTCCTCTTTGATCTTCTTTTATAGTTTCTTAACCAAACACGTTTTTAATGAATACTTCAATTAGTTAAGTTTGTATATGTTAGAGCAAATAAAGACATAATTAAAGTAATAGTAATTAAAGTAAATAAAGAGAATTTCTTATGCATATTGCGTTTTCAATTAAGAAGTGTTGGGTGCTACTATTAGTATTAAGAGTTGTTAGGATCAACATCATGTAAAATTAATAACGGAATGAGAGTTTTTTTTTTTTTTTTTTTTTTTTATATTGATAACTTGCCTAGAGGCTTTATAACTATTTGATTTTATTAAGTAAAAAAAAAAAAGGACTATAGTTTCTTTATAAGTCATATAGAAAAATTGAATAATTTATAGTAAAATTACTATGATTAAAAAATTCTTTTCTAATGGTAGGGAGTGGATAATTTTGGAAACGCATAATTATTACTAACAGTTGTCGCTCGTTTAGTATTTATATGAAATTGATAACTGTTTGTAAGAATTTGTAATATGTTGAAATATTAACTATTAAAGTGTAATTAACAGCAACAATTTTTCTCTCTCTAAATTCTGACACATATACTGTTTATTTATTTATTTATTTATTTATTTATTTGTTTGTTTGTTTGTTTGTTTGTTTGTTTGTTTGTTTGTTTGTTTGTTTGTTTGTTTATTTATTTATTTATTTATTTATTTATTTATTTATTTATTTATTTATTTATTTATTTATTTATTTATTTATTTATTTATCTACCTACCTACCTACTTACTTACTTATTTGAACTCTGAACGGCCTATTCTTGTCCACAATAACGGTTAATAAGGCCAGGAGATACAGCTTAATGTGAATCCCGAACAATGACCTGGGATTCGAACTTGGAACATTTGCCACGCGAATCTAGAGCGCAAACCCCACAGTTATTAATTTATGAATTTTAACCATTTTTAATCCAATTTTCACAATTTTTAACCCACTGAGCAACAGGAGATAACAATTTTGAATTATAAGAGGTTTTTTTAATGATGAGGGTTCACAACTTTTCCGCACTAACGCAAAAAGATCTAAGATACTTCGATTTTTTCAACCAACATACCCTAGTTAGTATACATGCCTAGTATATTAATCAACCACATCATAAACATAAATCCAAAATTTTATATTTTAATATAGACTGTATTCCCACACATCAATTAGTCATATCTTCGTTTATTCCCAAAAGTTTAAAGCTTTCATTCAAATGTGTCGTGTTATAAATCTTCCAGAAAGTCATCCGCTTTTAAAGTTATTCATACACATTTTGGAATCCCAAAATGCCGGACATCCAAGGAATAATCTTTGGGTATTGGCCGGTTATGATACATCCCGAATTCTAATTGCCAGCTTTCTAAATCAAATGAACATCAAAAAAGAAAGGTCTGGATTTTTAAACACTTCACGCCTTAAACGAGGTTTTTACAAAATTTTCGTTCAGGGTGCGAATTTTTTTTTTTTTTTTTTTTTTTTTTTTTTTTTTTTTTTTAAATTTAAATATCACCATTGAAATCATTTTGTTCAAAGTTACAGCTGGGTTTTATACAATTTATTAAAAACTTAGATTTTTTTTTCAATGTCATGCTCTTTCAGTGATTACGCGATTAGAACGAAATCCATGCTGTCGTGTTTCGTTGAACTGAGTGATTTCAGTATTAAATGTGACATCGCTGCACGTTCTGTTGTGTAAATTTTAATTTCACAGGCAGACAGACCATTTTTCAAACCACACATATGTTAACATAGGGTAATGAAAGTATTGTTTTTGATCCAAAAAAATGTTTTCCATGTTTTTGCATTCCTCCACGTTTTCGAAAATCACGACTTCAAAAAAATTGGGGTAGAAATTTATTTTGTCTGTGTATTTGTGTAAACGAGTCTCGAACGAATCGACCTACGATGTTCAAATTTTGTTTATGGGTGGCTATGGGACTTACCATTAAGGCTTTCGTCAAAATTACTCATGCTCATAAGTTGAAACATTGATATACATTGAAAATATCATGTTTTTCACTAAATTAAAAAAAAACGGCTCTAGTTATTTTGATCAAAATTGCTATGGAATTCCCTTAAAAATGCTATAAAAGTGTAAAAAGTTGAAAAACAAATGTATTCAACACAGAGTTCTCTTCCCTTGAGCATCGCTCATCAACGACCGTTTTCTCCTAGTCTGTTTCACTTGCAAGAAAGGATAATGTAAGAATTATTGAAAAGTATAGCACCAAAATTTTAATTTTGGAAGGGATTTTTCATGCAAGAATTATTGCCAAAATTATAGCAAACTTGCCATTTTTTCTAAAGATAAATACGGTAAATAACACCAAATCCACATTAGTATAAATATGTAATTGAAAGACAGTTGTGTGATATTCCACACATTTAGTTAGACTCGGGACTCTTAAAAACGTGGAAATCATGAAAGAAATTAGATATAGATATTTTTTTAACACCCTCCCCCCCCCCACTGCAATACTTATATTGCAGGGTGACAAGAAATAATCGTCACGATAAAGAAGCGTAATATCTCACAAACCACTAAACATAATGCATTCAAACTTGGCGACTTGAACTAATCTAACTTCCAAATTTGATCTGCTGAGTAAATGTGATGTGCAGAGCAGTTTCATGATCGTGTGATTGCTCTGGGGTATCCGGTTGGTTGATTGGTTGGTTGTTTTCAGATTATCTGGCGCCGTCAGCAACACGAGGGCTATAATGCGCCGAAACATTTGTCATTAGAGAAGCCAACATACATTTACAAACACCCATGCCTAACACGGGACTCGGAACCCGCAACCTCGCGGTCTGGGAAGCTAGCACGCTAACCACTATACCGTTTGGTCGGCCTGGGGTATCCGGAGAGCACAGAGAAGTAAGTAGGCATTTACTGTCCCCCTTATTCTCCAGACTTCAATCTGTCTGACTTTTTTCTGTGGGAATATCTGAAAGACACTTGTATTCGAATAAACCCAAAACGGGTTCTGGTCTGAAAATTGCCGTTCAGCAATATATCGAGGCAATTAATGTGCCAACACTAGAATCTGTGATGGAACATTTTTCTCGACATGCGTTACACAATTACACGTGTTGGTAGACACATCCAACATACGATTTCTTAAATTTTGAATATCTATCAATATTCCTTACACTTGGAATAAAAACTGGAATTACGCGTTTGTTGTTCGTTTCATTTTACTTTTGGGGTGCTTATTTCTTGTCACTCTGTATATAAAAGTATTGCAATAACTTATATTACATATCGTATTCTTGATAAAAAAGTGACACAACTGAAAACTTTTCGTTTTTGAGTTTAAGTATATACAGAATCACAATCTCATGAACTTGAATTTGGAAAAATGGCATAAGTCAGTTTCAACTTGAATTCAATTTGTAAAGAATCTTAATTTTGAGTTGTGACACTTTTGCAGCAAGGGTGCGATATAGGTGGCGAAAAATAATATTATTGTGACGTCAGCAATATATGTCAGCACTATTCTGTAAAATTAGATTGGTAATATGTAGTAGAGGAGCACGTATATAGAGGTAGACGTCAGATTTTTCGGCGTTCTAAAGATTTTTTAGCGAGTTAAATAAAGCTTATTTGTTGATGTCTTTGAATGGCATGTCATTTTTCTGAACCAAAAACATTTTAAAGCACCTTTATCCTTCCATTTATTTTAACAGAATTTTACAAGAAATTCACAATTATTTTGATCTAGGTTAACTTTCTTTAATGCCTACAAAAATTGGGGTTTCCATTCCTACGACTTTTTTGCAAATAGATCTTTGACAAAATGACAACGTTTCAAATCAGCCCGTCAATTTGTCACCATTCGCCTATTTCGTCTTTTGCAGGTCCTGCACCTTCCATACAGTATACCAGTGTCCTGATCGAGAACTCCGAGGATGATGAGGAGGAGGAGGTGGAGGAGGAGGAGAAGAATGGCCATTCCGATCAGGAGTACAGCGAGAGCATCGGCCTGGTCAGACTGTTCTGTCCTTCTCAAGACAACTCCTCTCTCACAACTCACCTCGTCAGTACAGCTCGCGAGGAGTCACCAGCGTAATATCTGCAACTCAACTTGACATGGAGTTGAAGAATCATTTTTAAAAAACGCACACCATTCGAAAGGGTTGGATGAGCTTGCTCAACAACTCCCCCATCACAATACGCAGTGATTTGCAGACATCAAGGAAAGGTTTATTCGATTTCTTTTGCTATTTGACTTGAGGAACCAACTGTTGAGGAATTAGGGAAGATTTGGGCAGGTTTGAGGCCAGAATGTAATGAATATATTTATTACTAACTGGCGTGAACAAATATGGAACTGACAGGTATGGGCACATGAGCAGATATGGAGCCAGCATGTATGTCAACGTATGGAGACAAAATGTAACGTGAAGATATAGACCTAATGGGTATGGGCTGATATGGAGCTAGCAAGTAGTATGAGTAACTATGGAAACAGCAGGCAACATAAAGTTTTGGAAATAACAAGTATGGACTGATATAGTATTGGCATATATGGTTAGGTATGGAAACAAAATTCAAAGAATAGATACAGAATTAACGAGTATGGACTATCATACATCTAACATACACGGACAATATGTGAACTAACATATTAGGGATAGAGATTAAGCATATAATGGATGAGTATATGGAACTAATGGGTATGGACTAGTATGGAACTAGTATGCATGGAACCAGAATACATTGCAATAAGAAATTAGGGACTGGTGTAATTGAAAAGATGATAGACGTACTATGTTTCCATCTTGGTGTAGTTTATCCTATGAATGGCTCCAATTCATACATGTTATATCGACTTCGTTCCTTCAAGCTCATTCCTTCCACACCTATAACTAATAAGAGAGAGAGTAGTTTGATTTTTGAGCATATGTGAATATTTACAAACTTCTGATTATAAAGAATTTGAACCTATATATATAGTATTTGACATGAGAAAAGGGTATCGATAACTCGTTTCATATCGCATTCAATTCTTAAGATAAAAAAATTAATTAGGAGAATAACTACAGGTGATATTTTACTTTTTGTACTTTGTTAGATTACTTACTGGATTTAATGAAGTACGCCTTTTAAAATAGACTCCAAGCACCAGTGATAATTTATGCTTGTCCACTGATACTGAAATGAGCAAAATATTTTTTGTATCCAGTTGCAGGAAGTCGTTATGCCTGAAAGACTTCTTTGGGTCATTGCATATAAAATAACACAATATTAGTATTTTTCAACATAGCCTCAGCAGAATTAAATACAGTTATTGTTATTTGTTAAATTTAGGTAACACTAAAAACATATTTGCTAAATATTAAAGACCAAAGGTGAAACTGTCTGACTTTGAAAGTGAATAATACTAAAAACACTTATATATGATATTCAAAATGACTCTCTAAATGTATGAAAAGGATCATGGTCTTATGTTTTTGAAATAGCCATGATTTTTTATACATAGCCATTCAAATGAAAGTCCAAATTACACACTTTTTAACGAAATAAATTACTAAAATTAGAAAAAAAACACTGCAAATGCAAAAATCGATATTTTTCATTCGAAATTGCAATTTTAATCGTATGTTCGCAATAGTATTATATTTTAGTCAGCTAACGATATCCAATGATATTCAGATCTTTAACAGATCGGAGACATGTTTTTTTTTTTTTTTTTTTTCCTCTTCTTTTTTCCATTTAAAAAAAAATAATTTATAAATAAGTCAAGTGCTATTTAACTCAAATGGGGGTAAGTTGGAATATAAGTTGGATTGACAGAGTTATTTTAGAATAATTCTTAGTCTACAGTGCGATCGGGATTTGCTGGCATTGGCGACGATCAGTAAAAGGATAAAGTTCTTTTGTCAATTATACTTGTGTTGAATCGCGATTGGGAATTGGAGTTGGCGACCAACCAGAAAACTCGTAATTTTCTCCTGTTCGCCAAGTTTTTTAGAAATCATGCTCAAGTCGCACCATTGACTATTAATTTACCCCGTTTTCAATTTCTATCCATAAAGATCTTGTTTTGTCAGAGCTGTAAGAGGAAGGGTGTATAAAACAACTGTTTAAATGAAAAATCATTTGACAAGATGCGTTGAAAAACATGTGTTGATTTTTCAAGAGTACTGAAATTTTGTTGAAGGAAAAGACTTTGTTTTCTAGTCATGGTTAATACGACAAAACTCACCTCATGTCAATTTTATGGACACTTAATCCAAATTGACAAGGATCGTAATGATGAATTATTGGAAGAAAATAACTTGTGATATGTTTTGTGCATTGTAATGAGTGAACATAATAACTATATACTAGTCATATAAGTATTGCACAATAATATATGTGGATATCAAATTATATATTTTGATTTTTTTTTTTTTTTTTTTTTTTTTTTTTTTGTAGAAAATCCCAGTAGTATTACTTGTAATTCCTTACATTTTTACTGAAATGGCTTTACACGCTCTAGTCAAGATTTATATTATTGTTGTTATTGATGTTCGTGCAATTGTCTTTCAATTATTTTGGGCCCAGTAGAACTTGTTTGCTACATAAGTCACCAATGTATATAACATGACTAAAAATGCAGTCCTAACAAAAGCAAATGCTCGTCTGGTATACGAGTTTGCTCTCTTTTTAAAATTCTGTTGTAAAAGGCAATTGGAACAGTAACAAACAATGTTCTGGTGCATTCATATAGTGTATTTATTACCTACTTTATTTCTGGAAGAAAAATCCTAGTCAATGTTTTTCCGTTTAAAATAGAGTTGCAATAGTATTAGTCTGAGAGGCGACTGCAATTTTTGGACCCCATCGAACATCATCCTGAATTTTTTATAGAAATTAGAGAAAAGTGAGTAGATTACGAATCCACTGGTCTGCCGTGGCAAAAATGGCCGAAATTAGTCAAAAATCGACTTTTAATAAGTTGAACTAAATCCAATTGCCAAATGCGCCATAACTTGCCAAATAATGAGCATTTTTTTTTATTTGGTAAGCCTCACTCTTTAATTTTCAATTAAGAAGGTTGCAGACGATTCAGATATCTGGCGACGGTCTACTTGCATCTATTAAAAGGGAGCCAAGTTGGCAAAAAATATTACGTCACTTATGAAGTAACTGATGTCGCCAATTTGGCTTACTTTTAAAAGATATAAGTTTTCCGAGCCAAAGATCAGAAATCGTTTGCGCTTTTTCTCATTTAAAATCAAAATGAAGAGGGTTGCCAGACGAATAAGTTTGTTCTATTTTTGGCAAGTTATGACATATTTGGCAATCGGATTTTAGTTCAACTCATTCCAAGTCGATTATTGATCAGTTTCGGCCATTTTTGCCACGGCAGACCAGTGGATTAGTAATCTACTCACTTTTCTCCAATTTCTATAAAAAATTCAGAATGATGTTCGATGGGGTCCAAAAATGGCAGTCGTCTCTCGGACTATATGTCTTTCTTAAAAATCTAGTCATTCGTTTGTGTGTTTGCTAAGTAGCTTTTTAAATGTATGTCTACTAAAATCTTTAATAATGATCTAGACATTCATTTACACGAAATCACACACATTGCATTCAGTAACAGTATAAGTCGGTGCTAATGCAACCAGTTTTTGATCGAGCTTAATATTCAAGTCACTTTTTAGTAAATTGTGAACAGAACTAATAACAATTAACATTAGAGAGCAAACTATATTCTATAAATACATTTTAAAATGAAGAATAGATTATGTATCACAAGTTGAAAGATTTTTTGGCAACTGTACCTGGCAGCCATATTTAAAATCCCTTTTTAACCGGTATGTTGAGATCCGTATAGAGTCTATTATAATGAACATATCTTCATAAAATAGACATTAGTTAACATTTTCGCCACTAGGTGGAAATATGGGACTTTAAGGACATATAAGAAAGTTATTAATTTTGCAAGTTAAACCTATGTACGTTGGTACGCTTATTGGGAAAGCTGTAAATGAAGAAATTTTAAATTTTAGATCAATAAGAAAATAGTCTAATAAAGTTTTAAGTGTCTGCTTTATAATTTTTTTTTTCTGGAAACGTCACTAACGAAATTTGGAACTGTTTAATTTATATTACACCAGATTTATTTTATTAAAAACTATTTATTCGTACTATAATCTAAGTAAAAAAAAAATCACCAAATTAGGTACTATTTACAGTAAGTAATATTGCTTATCAACAGTATGATTTATAATTATGCATATTTGTTAAATTATAATTTATAAACTCGTGTACATCACATTGTACGCTATTTATTCAAATTTTTCAATTAACTAAGAAAACATCACATGATAATAGAAGACTAATAATAAAAGAAAATTTATGATAAAATAAAAACTAATTAACTTTTTATAGTTATAGCTTGTACACTCAGGTCGGTTAGGGTAACTGGACCATGTCTTTGAACTTAATACATATTTGCCTTTCTAATCTTAATACATATTTGACAGTAAAACTACAAGTTTTAGTGAACTGTAAGACTTGATAACATAAACTTTACTGAATGGTATTTACTATACGAGTTTATTTTGATGTTGACATTATTAATTATAATAAATTAATAAACTGTACGTCGAGGGGACCCAGTTAACCCTTAATACTGGAGTAACTGAACCATCTGACACTAGATTCCATATTAGCTTGAATAGTTTGATGTAGGTTGTCTGGGTCTGACCAAATATCTTTATACTTTTATAAGAAAAATTCCTAACATTTATTTAAAAATATCAATGTTGAATCTAGAAGTAACTGCTCATTTATTTGTAAAAAAAAAAAAAAAAAAAAAAATCAAACTTAATGTTACTTTTTGACAAAAACTTTAAAAAATAATAATAATTATGTTTAAATGATTTAAAAGATACTATTAGGATTGGAACTGTAACAGTCCAAAATAAATTAATAAACACAAACTCCTATACAAATGACAAAATAAAGATTTAAGCATTTTAAATTATAAAGGCCTATAAATTTTTTTCAGGCATCCCAAAAATATTTTAATTCATCAATATGAAAAAAAACCTCTTTTATAAAACAATTTTGGTTTTTCAGTTGCATCAATGACTAGGCCCTTACCTGACCCAGTTACCCCTGATAACTCATCCAGTTACCCTTCAAAAGAAACTGGGCCAGACATCCTAACCTCAAATTTTGCAGAATTCCTGTATAAAACAAAGTACAGGGTAACTATAAAAGAATAATTCATTTTCAAAACCCGATTTATTCAAAAGTATTATACTTCTTCTTCTTCTTCTTCCCAAGGACTATGGGGACTAAGGCACCTCTGCTTAAGCATTTTGTACCAACCCCATATCCCGTACAGATCGGTAGTGGGTAGTACTGCACAGGATGTAAGAAAACACTCGCGAGTGGGAGTGTGCAAGTCTACCTATAGCCACCGAAGAGTTCATTTCTACCTCTTTCGTTAGCTACCCTATAGATGGCAGCACTACCGACCGTATGTGGAACTTCTTAATTTTAGAGGCAATACCAAGCAGAAGATTCCACCAGAAGACTTGGCTTTGCCACCCCCAGAGGTATTGATTTGTATGGGAACTTGGAGGACTTTGCGACCATGACTGATTTAACTTGCTCCAGTCACCATTAGCGAACACGGAGATCTTTAGTCGGTTCCAGGCCCGAACTCGCAACCTCAGGGCTCGCAACCTTCTAGTTGCGAGAACGATACTCTCCCGACTGGGCTACGCGGCCCAAGTATTATACTTACAAATATGATTGATGCATGAAAATAACCACGAAGTATTCAAGCTTTATGCTAACTCTACAAATGTTCTATGTGCGCCCCCCTGGTCACACGTTCAGGCGGTAGTTCAATTCATTCCACGCATTTTATAGCATGATCGCGTCAATAGGGTTTTGAAAATGAATTATTCTTTTGTAATAACCCTGTATAACATTGCTAGTTATGCCTTGTTTGGTAGTACCAAAGTAAAAAAACACGACGAAAACACTTACCTTCAGTCTCAGAAAAATCATTGAAATGAAAGTTACATCACAATGCTTCAAGAAATACGGACGCAATTTTATTATGTTCTTATTGCAGCAACCAAAGGCACAAAATAAATTGGAATTGCTGTTAGAAACAGAAGAAACATTCCAGCAATACTTCCAACTGTTAAACGTCTTATGGTTTAGGAAAGCACCAGTTAACCCAACCGACCTTATATTAATGTATAAAGAAATTTACTATGCTTCGTACGAAACTTACATCGTTTGCAAATATGGTTCAATGTCTCAGAGAGACATGAAACATTTTCTCTTAAATTAAATACGTTATTATGTCTCTAACCTTCATTCAAACAGAGATATAAAAAAAAAATCTATTTATCTTTTAATACTTTTCTGAAGGGAAAGGAAAAGTTCCTAAAAGGAAAGCTATACCAACACATATTTTTACAAGAATGTGAATTATAAATAGTAAATACTAATTTTTCTCAGTTGCTTCAGAATATAATGAGAAAACATCCATTTCTCAAGTACACGTTGACGGCAATGTATAAAAGCCTACAATCCACAGAATACATGGGCATTTTAGAGAATAGGCATTTTATAGTACATTCCTAAGGGCATATTCTATAACAAATGATTTATTGACAAAGTATGAAACACAGAAATACATATGAGACAAGTATAAAACACAGATGCGTAAAAGCAATAAATTTCTTGCTTTTGCTCATCTGTATCTTTTTCTTATCCAATATACCACACGCCCATTTGTTTCTGATAAGTTCCCTATGCAAATTTTGTCACGATAAAATGATTGAGTAGTAAACATTATTTTCTGTTTGACTGAGAAGTTTTAATTATGTATTTTAATAGTTGTGAAAAAAAGTGATTCAGACTTTTCATGAACATTTTTTTTTTTTTAGTTTTACTGAGTACGTTTTTCGGATTTTATTATTATTATTATTTTCAATTCCTGCCTTATTTCAATTTAACTTCGCCCTTGTACAATAACACCAGAGAAGACATTTTTCAATTTCAGGAAGACCCTTTTTTAAGTCACGAATAGTTCGTTATTTTAATTACGAATATAACTTGGCCTTCGAATTTTACGGATAACCCTTATCAAATTATGCCCTGCCCTATGCTTTTGTCATAGTATTGTGATAAAGCATTTTTCTAATTGTACTTTTTTTTGCCAATCTCCTTTAGTTTTTGAGTTACTTTTTGCAGTCATAAAATCGCCACTAGATGCCCTGTAAGCCATCTCTAATTATTTGACATGGTCACTTTACTGCAGGTATACGTCCCTTCCTGTGCTCTACGAGACGATATTGCGAGCTTAAAGGGTTTAAAAAGACTTTACTTATCTTCCTCTATACAATGCCTATGGAATGTATAATAATAATAATAATTCTAAAATTTCACACTTTGTCTAAAAACGTCCGGTATTCCATTCTATAAAATGCCAAGGTATTCTGAGACATGCCGGCTCTTCATACATTCCGGATAACACACAAATCTCGTTAATATAACTGTTGAAAGAATTTTTGGAGACTTCAGATTGAATGAAAAGAGTTTTGCATGTGAATTCTGAGAGAGAACTTTTAAATGTTAAATGGCGTTCTCTACGCCTTATCGTTGTTGTGATATTTGTAACTGTAGCTCTTTGAACCTATTCATGTGCCGTGCCACTTGTAGTTTTAACCTATCAATTCTGTAAGTATATTTATGTACAATAATGTGAATTAAATGTGTTATTTCATTAAATGTCTCGGTTTTCATTGCTTTCAACAATCATGTACCTCATGAGCTACCTCGTGTTCGACCATTTACAGGAGATTATATCTTAAAATGAAGTTTCTGTTCTTTACACAAGACAGACGCTGTGGTGTTATATTACCCTTAAGGAGTCCAAGGCTCCAAAATTTTAATTTCTTTAACATTTGTTGGATCAACACAATCTTTTTTACGTAATTATAGAAAAGTGTACTTTTCTATAAAATCTATTTAATCTTTTTTTTTTTTTTTTTTTCTACTTTTTTTTTTTTAATTAAAATTTTATAATTGCTATAAGACAACGCACTAAATATTTTCACAACTTAATAAAAAAATATCTTAATAAACTTAAAAATTATTAGTATGTGTTCACAAATATATAACACGAAATTTAACCGAACACAATTTTGATATTTATAGCGGATATTAAAATAAGAAATTTTAACTATAAAATTTCATATTTTTTACTTTCATAATTAAAAAAATTCATATCTGGAGTAAAAAACAAAATTTTAAAATTTTGTTAGGTAAAAATCTTTTAAAGAGTTAATACAATATACATGGGAAATTTGGTTGTTGCTTAATTACAAATGGAGTTATTTCCATCTATGTAAAAAAAAAGTTTAAAAAATCATCAATGAGAAAAAGCTTTTTAAAGTTCATGCAGAAACTAAGTCAGCGTCAGCTGTCAGATATTAATTTGACAAATGCAAGCCAACAGAAAGGGGTAGCATTATAAATGAGGTATCAAAATGATAGTAATTGAACATATTTTTTAAAACAAAATTTATTTTTTTAAACAAGTTTTAAAATATTTGGGCCATGCACCCCCTTAAATTGCATACGAAATGGCATTCTCTGATAATACACAACCATAAATCCTTGATCCGTCAGAGGATCCCAAAATCTTCAGTCAAACATAGACTGAGAGGCGACTACAAGTTTATGAACTTCATTGAACATCATTTGTGTTTCCTGGCACCAAGGTATTTCATTTTTTTAAAAATCAGCCAAGTTGGCAAGAAATATTACGACGTCAGTGACGTAATATTTGTCGCCAACTTGGCTCACTTTTAAAAGATGGGAGTATTTTTCGCCACAGAATAAATATAGTCTGCACTTTTCCTCATTGAAAACTAAAGAAATTTATAATCGTCTGCAAGTTTCATTGAAAATTAAAGAGCGGTGGATTACCAATTAAAAAAGAATACTTATTATTTGGCAAGCTATGACATATTTTTAAATCGGATTTAGTTTAGCTCATTCAAAGTACATTTTTGAATAGTTTTAGGCCGTTTTATGCCTCGGCAGACCAGTAGATTCATGATCTACTGGCGTTTTTCTACATTCCATAAAAAATTCAGAGTAATGTTCGATGGTGTACCTAAACTTGTAATCGCCTCTCGGATTAGCACCCATTATTAGATCTTCTTTGCGCAAGTGCAGAAGGTGTGAAACTTCGTTCCCTCCAAGTGTATTGTGCACTTGAAACCCCGACTATATATTTTTTTCTGCACTTGGTAATCATGTTTTTCTACTCGGTACCATTATTTTTGCACACTGTTTAAGGAAATATAACCGAGAGAGAGAAAAAGATGATCTAACCAACCATAAATATAAAAAAGTTTTGCATTGCTTCGCTAAAAATGATTTCTGAAATATCATCCGTATAGTACCGTGCTTAAGTTCTCTAACCTAAACGTTAAATATCGTATAATATTAAACTTAATCCTTAAAAATATAAACTGTATTTAAACCCTCGTACAAAACGTCCTCGTACATTGATCTATATCATAGTTTTATCTAGGATTCATGATTCAGGTGGCCCTTACAAACACAGCTTCTGAAACATTAGTTAAACATTACTGCTCCTGCTATATAATATTGTTAGTAAAATTTCTCTATATATAAGTGTAGCACCCTCTTCATTTACGTACAACTTATAGGTATAAAAAACATTAATGTAATAGTTATTATACGAATTTTTGACAAAAACTGTTGAATAACCAAAACATGTTTTTAGAAGAAAAATACCTAAAGAAGAAAAAGATAATGAATTAATAAAATTGAAAAGAATTGTTTTATATTAGCTTGTGTTCTTACGTTTAAAAAAAAAAAGAAGAAAAAAAGAAAAAAATTAAGTGTTTTTTTTTTTTTTTTCCTTTTTTTTCTGTTGTGGATATTGTTTAGATAAATAAAATTAAAATATTTATTAAAAAATAATATTAATAAGTACAAATAAAGAAACATTAGATCTAAATTTTTTACAATCAGTTTCCTAATTAGAAAGTACATATACTAAAGGTTTCCAAATTTGTCTATCAACACATATTTGTTTGCGTTCGTAATGAGTTTCTATTATCCCTGTACGTAAAAAGTTAATAAATTATGAAATAAGCTATCATTTTTAATATATTTCGAAGTTATAAATAATGTGTCCTTAATATATACTTAATATTATGCATTCATAAAATTTCATAAGTACTTAGTTTCATAAGGTTAATTGTGCATGACTATGTTTACAATATTGTATGTCGCTTCAAGAGTTGAGATAATAACACAATAAAAAAGTGCTTATCTTTCTGTTACGTTTAATTTCCAATAGATGTCGCCACCAAATTTTTAAAACGCTTTCATTTACAGAGTGTATTTTTGGTAGAAATAAGCTACACAACTTATCACAGGGAAATCTTAGAGCAAAAAAAAATTTATTTCATTAGCACATGATATTGCGTATGTTCTACACAACGATTTTAATTAATTATTTAATTAAATAAGTACTTGGATTTGTTTTACATACTTTCTAAACGGTCCAGGGACAAAAAGAAAACGATAAAAAGAAAAAGAAACAAAAAATATTTAATTAAAAAGCAAAAAATCATGCACTAGACATTTAAAATTTTACATTTAAACAATAAATTTACAAAGAAAAAATTAAAAAGTTAGTTATAGCTTGAGTTCACAAAATACTCTTTCAGCAACTTACATATGGACTCTGTATTATACTGTTCATACTAAACACCATAAAAAAAAAAAGCTATAAACTTTTTTGTATTAAATCTACATGCCTATTTAAAATAATTCTTTTATAGAATTTAAAGCCACTATTTTATTATTTTTACTTATGAGCTTTTTGGTAAATTATACCTTTTATAGGGAGAGTGTCAAATATAACCCCCCCCCCCCTTTCCACCCAATCTTTAACATAAAATCTCTCCTGTTTAAATGAAAAAAAAAAGACATTTTTCTAACTTTGTATTCTTTATTTTAATGCAATAGAAGGTTAAAGGGTACTCATCAAAACGCAAAACTCATAAGAATCATATCTCATCCTCTCATCCATGACGGAATCTCTCAAGTCTGAGTGCTTTAGATACATTAGGAAATTTATCTGCATTATAAATAGTAATTAAATCTTAAATAGTGGCGACATCTGTTGAGTGATGTTGGAAGCATCATCCAAAACATGGGATCATTTTTGCGTGGGCAGATCTCAGCTGCTGTCAGCTCTTAGCTTTCGGGAAGTGGGTAGTCACGTCTGAAAGGTATAAGAGGAAACGAGTTGCAGTAAGTTTTTGTACTTCTTTTTGCTGTAATACTATGAGTTGTATGTCACATTATCTATTGTTGATCATACCCTACTCTGTGACAGATGCTTTTACCTTTATGTTAAAGTGCGATGGTAGATTCACATTTTTACCGAGTCAAGTGGTCCTCTGTAACTTGCTCTCTACTTGATGATGAAGTCTATTGGTGTAGTGTTAGCGCAGGAAATATTAAAGAAATGTAATTGGCAAGTCTCTGGATTTTATTAAGGAATATTTTCGCTCTACTTTCTTCTAGTAAATGAATTAGAATTGCCGGAAAAAAAAAAAAAAAATATATATATATATATATATATATATATATATATATATATATATATATATATATATATATATATATATATATATATATATATATATATATATATATATATATATATATATATATATATATATATATATATATATATATATATATATATATATATATATATATATATATATATATATATATATATATATATATATATATATATATATATATATATATATATATATATATATATATATAATGAATCTATGTAGTTTAAGTTTTTGATTTATATAAAATTGGTTTGCGACAAAGTTAGATGGAAAAATGATTAATTTAAAATCTACACATTTATAGGCCACCGACGCAAGAGACACGGACACGTCGCGTGCATTTGTTTAATAAGATGCATATTTGACCAAGATAAATAATTATTTTTCCATGTGACTTTGCAAAAAACTAATATTATAAAAAAACAAAAACGAAATTACTAGATTCATCATAATTTTAAAGTCATTAATCTATTTAAGAGTAAAAAAAAAAGCCAAAATGCCCCGTGTAATACAGCAGAGAATTTCCTAATAAGTTAACATCAACTAAATTACGTCACTAACAGCTTTAAACAGCCATTTCTCATATTTAACCCGGTCGTAGCATGTCAGTATGGGGTTCCCAGCTAAAACTATAAATTCTATTCAAGCTCCTTGCAGAGTGAGACAAGATTAGTGAAAAATGATTAATATTCAATGATATTGACTTCAATTAAGTTTTTGTCCTTTAAAAAAAGTGAAAAGTCATTAGATATACCATGTGTGAGAATTTGCTGTTGTGAACAATTTATTAACATTTTAAGATACATTTTATAGAAAAGAAAAACATGGGCGATAACGTTGGGTAATGCGTTTCGTTACACTATTCGAGAGGAGTAAGGAATGAAAATCGGAGGAGGGAGGGGGCAAGGTCAAAATACTTTGCAACATATTGTGAGATGTTGCATTATTGATATTATTTAAAAGTATTATCGTAGGGAGTTGGTCAAGATAAACATTGAAATTATCTAAAATTTCTCTTGTGTAAACATTGAAAGATACAATATTTATTGATGTGAACTTTTGCATTTTATCACCTATTTATCGTTTCCTCACCTTTATGGGCCTATATCACTGAATAACGTTTAAAAAAAAGTTTAAGGGAGATGGTCATAATCATTCATTCATGCGTTTTTCCAATATGCTAAAATACTGCTTGAAAAGGAAATGTCCCGAAGAAAATAAAATCCCCTGAAAATACAAAGTAAAGACAGTATTTGTAAGCACGCTGATACTATTCATCTCTATCACCCAAACGAGAATCAAACAAGTGTAGAAGCTCTTTTGAAACCATTGTAGAGTGACGAAGAAAGGAAGCTAAAGGCCGCTGAAGAGCCCTTGGCACATGTCATCATTTTTGTGCAATTTCATTAAATATATATTTTTTAAAGTATATGAGATTGGAATAAATAGCTTTATAATGATGATTTAGCTGGTTAATGCTCTTAACTTTTTAGATAAAATGTTTCTGAGCTAAATTTATACAAATAGCTTTTCTAAATAAATCAAACAGTTTGAGAAAAATGTATTGCGTGGTATGGAGGTATGTTCGATGTATCCAGTAGGTAGATCAAGAAAAAAGGGGTTTCCAGAAATCTTGAACCAACCCCTCCTCTCCCCCCCCCCCCCCACTCCATTTGCCCGTCGAGTTTATCCACTGAGTCTCGCCCCAGTGGTAATAATAAAAAGTTGACGCCTAGGTTATTAGTTCTAGTTAACGCTTATGATATTACAATTTATCCTAAGACAAAGAGATCGTTCAAATATGGTACATAATCTCAACACAAGAGTCAAGTGCTCAACTGATCATCATTCATATTAGCTCTTTCAATGACACTTTTGCATCAAGATAATTTTTTACACTTAAGAAAGCGTATGTTCGCTCGTATTTCTACAAAAAAAAAAAAAAAACTGCGCTTTAGTAGTAAAAAAAAAAAAAGGTTTCGCTTTTCTTTATTGGCGTTTTACAAATACGAAAATTCAATCTTGCTTGAATGCAGTTTTTGTAATTTTGACAAGAAAATATTTTCCAGAATTTGGAAATGGGGCACTGTACGGTTACTCTTTGAACCCCACTTTCTTGAGACCCAAGAAAGACTGAAACAATCTTCTTTTTTTCCACTGGTTGTGTAGAAAATTAGAGAAGCTGGTTTTCGTTCTGGAAATTTAAGTTTTCGCCTGATGCTTACGTGCTATTTAACTGTACTATCTTCCCCAGATTTTCCCCTTTTGGTCGCTTCCATTTATTAAGATGGATCCGAACTGGATACTCGACAACGTCCCTCCTACCTCTCTGGCCATAGCCTTGGTAACTCTCCTGGTGATGGTCATCTTCCACCAACTCAAGAGCAACAGTGGCCTCCCACCTGGCCCCACTGGACTGCCCTTCTTTGGCTACTGGCCCTTCCTTCCCAGCAAGGAGCCACACATGCATCTCGCTGCCCTGAAGAAGAGATACGGAGACGTATTCAGTTTCACGTGCACTGGACGACTGTACATCCACTTGGGAACGGTAAAGACGATCAGAGAGGCACATATGGGAAAGTCGGACTGCTTTGCCAAGAGGAATGAAGATTTTAATTTGATGAAGGACTTGTTTGAAGGAGGTAAGTGAAGATTCTGGCTTATTCTCAATTTTGGGATGCAGGGTAGACTAAAATTGTTTAAGGGGAGTCGGAGTTTAAGATGTTTTTATAATGAGGAGTGTATGTTTTTAAAAATGCTTCGTACATCAATTTATATTATCGTTTTCAACTTTAACTGCCAATATCTACAAATGCAATATTTTGAAGACGTAAGGAACATTTACTCAAAAACCATTAAGATAAATGCCTAAAATTTTTAACATATGTTCTTACCAATATAATACACAATTTGAGTGTAGCATTTTTGTCATATTTCCAAAATTAAAGATTTTATGCAGTTTTATTGCGACCAAAAGTGACAATGTTAAAAATTCGACGGGATATTAGACTTTAATTTTTTTTTTTTTTTTTTTTTTTTTTTTTTAATTTGAGAAACAAAACAAAATATTTAAAAATGCTTAACTCAGATTGTGTAGTTTATTGGTAAAAATATATGTTAAAATTTTTAGTCATTTATCTTTAAAGGTTTTTTAATATATGTTCCTTTCGTCTCCAAAATTGAGTTTGAAAAATATGAGCCGTTAACGAGTAAGAAACAAAAATACAAATTGATGCACAACACTTTTTTTTTTTTTTTTTAAATATATATATAAAAAAAAATACTTCTAATTCAGCGAGATTAAATTTTTTTAAACCGTTGGATTATATTTTTTTTTTTTTTTTAATTTTATTTTTTTTATTTTTTTAAAGAATATTAAGCTCAAAATCGATTTTTTTATGCTCTTAAAGTGCAACTCCTTTTAACATATTTGAAGGGCCACGGCAAAAAACGGTCAGAATTCAATTGTTTGGAAAAGGCCCAATCACTCTCACTTTTGGTTGCCGTGACGTCATCACAAGAAGTTATACTGAAACAGCTAGATCTAGTTTCTTTACTTCATCCCGATGTCAGCAGCAGAGCACATTCGTATTTAGGCTTAGCAATGGCGTTGATGCTTGGTGGTAGCTATTTGTGAGCGTTTTTATTTATAGCTTTCAACAGACTTGTAATTGCGTAACCATTTGCGAGCGTTATTATTTATCGTTTTTATTGAGAAGAATACCATCTATGCTACCTGTTGTGTAACTAGTTGCAGTGGAAATCGCAACCCAGACAGCAAAAAGTGTCCATTTTTAAGTTTCTCGAAGATCCGGAACTGCGTCAGAAATGGATCCAATCCAATACCAGAAAAGAATTGAAACCCTCAAAATATTCAAGGGTAAGTACAAATCTTAGGCGTATTGACTTATATAAATGTTTTTAATAATAAACTTGTGTAAGTTTTTATCCGAAATGTTTTTAAATTTAACTAAACTATAACACTAAATGTGTTCTAAACAGTTTTATAGCAACCATAATTAGTATTTAACTGTTTATTTTAGCTCCAAATAGTTACTAAAAATAGCCAAGTCCCTGTAGTGAATTTCTACTATTTTTTTTTTTTTTTTTTAAACACAATTAACCTTTTTTTTTTTTAATTGTTGACCGATAATTCCGTAGTAAAAAAATTAAAATATGGGTTGAAATTCCAAGTCCGATATGAATTTTGAGCCAAGGTGATTTTCGCCAAAAAATGTCAATTTTTTTAATGTCAAATGAATTGCTTTTAGTTGCCATAATTTGGCGCGGTTTTATGTTAACAATTTCAAAAACAAACCTGAATCCTTACCGGACTTGGATATTTAGCTAAAATGTGTATACAAATATATTTTTTTCTACATTTTGACTTAATTATCTCATTTATATTTAAAATGTGTCATCTTAGTGGAAACGGTATAATTTATTTTGTATATATAATTTATTTCCCTTCTTAAACTAGTTTATCGAAAAACTCAACTATTTTAAGAATGCTTAAGCTTGTTTTTCTTGATTTTAAGTATATATATATATTCCTAGGTGAGTATTCTACATTTCCAAAATGAGTATATATGCAGAATTACTGAGGCTTTTGACAGCAAGACAGGAGAGAAAATATCTGCTCCGTTGAAGTACCCTCGCCTGACAAATAATACTGTGCCAACTATTTTTCCTAACTGCCCTTCTTATTTATCATCTACTTCAAACATCAGAGAAAGCGTGGTTAAAAAGCAAGAGCGGATTGTGAACTTTAATTTGAAAAAGGCAATTGCTGAAAGTTTACAAGAGATGAAGGAAAAGCAAGCAAAGATGACATTTTCATCATTCGAAGAACTCTGTGAAAAGTAAATAACATGTCTTTACCTTCTGGGTAGTCTCATTTGAAAGAATCTGGAATATTGATATTGTTTTAATTAATTTTTAAACCCAGAACCTCATATTACAAAATCAATAGTAGTAGATAAACTTTTTTTAAATATTTATATTGATAATGTTCATATAACAAAATTAAATGAAATATGCATACCTTCAAATATAAACAGCTGTGAAAAAATTTCCACTTTAATTGAAAATTTAAATAACTATAATAGTAATGATAGAAATCAATTCTTCTCCAAACTTCAAATTATTTGTAAGCATTTTGATGACCTATTAACTAATGATTTGTTTCATAAAAATTGTACTAATTTGAAAATGCCACTGTTGGCAGGTATGTAATATATCTGTTAAGTTAATAATGTGTGTGTTGTATGTGTTAATATTGTAAATAAAAAAATTTGATTACTCTAAACCCAGTTCCTTGTTCTTTTTATATGTAAACAATTAAATTGGATATGAAAATTCAATATATTATCTGTGTGATAAAAACTTCAATAAAATTTACACTATTGATAAATATATAAATGCCAAAAAATAGAAATTTTTTGTGTTTAATATAATTTTATTTTAAAACCTTTTAACTTGGGAAATTTTTATTTTAGTAATTGAAAATCGAATGAAAAGCATTGAATATTGGAATGCTGTATAACAATTTGAAATTTAGCAATGAATTCTCTGAATAAAAAAAAACTTATTCATGTTGTTTTCAAACTACGCTAAATAATAAAAACCGCAATGAACGTAAACCGTCCAACTTCTCTTGATGACGTCACAAACAAAGTGGTAAGGCCTTGTCTTTAGGTGGTGTTGGGTTATCCCGCCATCTGCAAGGTTATAGCAGATAGTTTAACCACGCGGAGTCCTCTGGCAAATAAATATCATGGTACGTGAGGTTTTGAACAATCATTTACCTCAACTCTGATATAAACCCTGAGACTTGAAACTTTAAATCAGTTTTCCTTGAGAATTGAGAAAACGAATTCTGATCGTTCTTTGCCATAGCCTTTCATTTGTTAAAATTAGTTGTAACATCTATATTGTTGCGTTGGACAGGTTCGAAAGATTTGAAGCCAAAGCAGATCAAAACTTGCAGAAATTTATTCCAAAATAACTAACTCTTCACAGTTCTCTTACAGCTCCAGAACTTCTCGTTCTAGTAGACACAATACAGCTCTTTTCACCTCAATAGAGCACAAAACAGCAGTTAAAAACTTGACAACAACTGCTAAATCGCCGCAAAAGACAATGCAATACAGTTCGCTCAGTATCTCCAGTCAACTAATTCAGTGACTCAAAATCCAAGAACTATCTAACTAACCCCACTCACGGCCGGGCTTGTATAGTATAGGGGAAGCTGCGAACCTTCTTGAAACCTCTAGAGGTCGATATTTGGAGAACTTTCCAGATCGTAGTCGAAAAGTCCTATACATGTACCTGGGGACCGAAAAGGTTGCCAAATGGTCGCCAAGTTTTGCGACATTTGGCGATTTCTCGCCAAATTTGGCGACAAAAATTAGTCACCGAAACCGTCGCCAACTTGGCTCTATCTCGCCAATTTGGCGAGATTCCCATTACCATAATGTTAAATGCCCTGCCCCTTGAAACTCGCTTCCCAGAGTTACCTCTGTAAAACCCGTTATCAAGCATTGAGATGCTCACTGCAGGGAAGCCGATTTAACGACGAACTATTGCACTGCCTTATGCGAAATGTACATAAATTACTATTTACAAAATTAACTCTACGAAATATTTACAAATATACAAAAATTCGTAACAATATGTTACCGCCAAAGTTCGAAAGCAGGTAGTCGTTGATATGCACATTACCTAGCTAATCTGAAGATTAACTTATTTGCTCCGTTCAAGTGAGGAATCGAGAGTTTTCCACATTTTACCTAAGTAATTAGCGGCTTCCGTAACCTTAAGTTAAAACAATTGTATGCAAGATCTGAATTCAATTTGTGCAAAGAGAGATTAATATCAAAAGTAGATGTATCTGCTGTATAAATATCTTTACGTCAAACAGTAATAGAACAATCCCGTGCTACTGGACAGGTTTTCAGAAAATGTGACTGCGAATCTAAAGAAGGTGTGCATGTTTCAGAAACGAATTGCTATGTAATTCAAAGTGTTACCAATCTTTAGATTGTACTAATTAGTTAGCATGATTTTACCATATGTTTTGCAAATTCACTTCCTTAATTGTAATAATATTTCAAAACTTTGATTCTTTGTATTATAGTTTTTTAATTGATTGTGTGAACTAATTTGTTGATTGTTTGATTGTATTAACTTGATTCTTTAGATATCGAAAAATAAATGAAATTATGTTAAAAGCGTACAAAAAAGTTCAAGCAAGTCCAACAAGCACATTAGTGTAACGTTAATACATTGTGTATCTAAATTCTTTGGGCACTAATGGAGATGCGCGTTACTTTTAACTCCTGTGATATTTTTTTTAAAGTTTATTTAATTCCGAATTTTTAAATCATCATTCCTTATAGTAATTATTCGCCACCATTTTAAATGCCAACAATAGCGCGTTGAACCAAGTTTTTTGAGACATTTCGCAATGTTTATAGTAAAAAAAAAAACACGTTCTTGCACAGAATAATGAATCCTTTTCAATAAAGTCAATGAATAACTTCATAAGAAGATTTTTATTTTATTGAAATAAATTTATGCAGTTTGTGTTATTTGTTTCCATGCATATTTCGCGAAATATGTTTTTTTTTTTTTTTTTTTTTTTTTTTGTAAAAATAAATAAATAAACAAACAAATAAATAAATAAGTAAATAAAAGCGTTGAAAGAAGCTTTACTCAAATCATAAGAACAGAATCGGTTAAAAATTAGCAATTACTTTTTATAAACGAGTTTTCTCATTTAGAAAGATATTCGCTCGTAAAGACATATAAACGAGTAAAATACAGACATATTAAATAAGTTATGATATTGTAAGTCTTGCAAACATATAGGTACAAAATACAAATAGGTACAAAAAATATAGGTACAAAAAACAAATAGTTACTCTTTTAAATTGATCACTCTGTTGACCTCAAGTTCCACAATATACACGTTAATCAGAAGTAACTTCGAAACAAGTCCAGTAAACACATGCTGTCACTTCTGATATTATTACTTAATTGCCTGAGAAGTAGCACTATTCCAGACCATACTAGAATAGTGCTACTTCTCAGCACTTACTGTGTGCAAGTTATTCCAAGTGGTGGCCAGTGGTCAAAAATGGTAGTGCAGTCGGAACAGTGAATTCATCCCTTCCCCACCCCCAACCCCCACTTCACAAAATCATTCATGAATAGAAATTCTATAATCTTAATTACTCAAACTCAAAGTTTCCTTTCACTAAGTACTTACAAAATGATATGAAAAAGAAAATCGAAAAAAATAATAATAACTTACTTTAAAGGGGCTCCACGTTTCAAAATGGTTCATTTATAAGTTTTAGTATTAACTTTAGAAATAACAAGAAAACAGTGTAAGATTGTCACGGAAACTATTTCCATTAAATGGAGAAATTCTAAGAAAATTGTTTCTCTTCCACTCAGACATATCCTTGCCCACTCACACGGGCCAATCAGTTCATCGAATTTACAAGTACAGCCGAAGTTGCGAAATTCGTAAAGGCTGTATTTGGCACCACGCCATATACATTAAGGATAGAGAGATATTCCATACTAACAGTGGTTTCTATGGCCCTTTTGGGAATTTCAAAGTCTGGCTGTACCTGCGACAATCGTCAAATTTAGTTGATTTGATTGAGGTTTTTTTTTTTTTCCCTCAATTGTGCATTGCGTGACAGGTTTGGTATTTATTGGAGATTTTTTTTTACTTACCTTAGAAATTCCATCTTCATTTGCGATTCTAATCAACATTTAAGGAAATTTGTAAAATAAATTATCAAAGTTGACTAGCAATTAATGAATTTTAATTTTAAACTAATAATTTAGATGCTGCCAGGCTGTACTTGCTGTACCCCACGAGTTGCCACAGCAAATTTTCAATTAAAATGTTAGGAAGATGTTCCAGAGATGTGTTACTTTTCAGACACAAAAGTAATGACTGCAGTAGTACCAAGTTAAACTTTTATCGTTTCATTGTTAATTTCTTCTACGAACAGAAAAACTATGCGAACTTTTATTTGGTTTGCATAGTTCTCTTTAAAATTTCTACAATCATGTAATATAGTGTTTTTAGATATTTCATTCTAGTTTTATGGCAAAGTAAACTTTATTTCCCAAGACTGATTATGTTTTTTATTTAATTATTAATACGTGGCTTACCATTTAAAATTGTAATTACTAATTTTCCTTTTTTATTATTTGTTTTCTTTTTTAAAAAATAAATCTCTTACAGGCAGTGCTTGAAATTTTTTTTTAATTGGTATTTACGAAAAATACTAACGTCCTCTTATTAACAAGGGAGATGTTGCGTATTAATACTTTAAACGATGAATATTTCACAGAGAATGGACAGCCACAACCTTTTTATTAACAACTTTAATAGAACACAGAAGTTTTCCGTTTTTTAACTCTGTTGCCAAATACATTCACACAGTAAAACAGCAAACAATTATATTATGTGCGGTGACGTCATCGCCGTCTGATCTTAGAGCGCCCGCCCTGGTTACATCCTCCCCGTCCTGGTCAATCTCCAATGGGATGACCAGCTGCACAGGTCGGGAAAGTGTGTGTCCATTGCAACGAAGCACGCAGGTGCGAACTTTTTTGTCCCGACCAAGGATTACTTCTTCCACTCGAGCTTTTTTCCATGTGTGTCGTGGTCTGACGTCCTCTTGTAACAAGACAATGTCCCCAACCCGGATTTCATTTACCTTAGGTGGTTTCCTCACTTGATGAAACGTGTGCAAATCCATCAGATATTCTCTTTTCCATCAGTTGTTGGCGACTTTTCCATAAACGTGTTAAATTTGTTTCAAAATGTGTTGAACTGGAAGGGATAGTAGTAAGTCTCTTGCCTATGAGGAAGTGAGAAGGTGTTAAAACTTCTTCAGGGTCATCTTTGATATATAATTGTTTGCGCATAATATAATCGTTTGCTGTTTTACTGTGTGATTGTATTTGGCAGTTATATTAATTCCATCAACCAGTCGCTTTGCCTCTGCATCTAAATATCCCCGTAAAAAAACGTGTTTGTCAATCATCGATAAACCTTCATTTTTGTCAATACAGTTTTCAAACAGCTCCCAAAAACTGTGAAATTCTTCAATTTCGCCACAAAACGTATCTATTTTTACTGTGGGCAACTTTACTGTAACGTTTGGAGACGGAGGAGTGTAATTTATATTGTCATCTATTGGCGATATTCCCGAGGTAAAATTCGTGTTCGTACTAACTTTCTGTTTAGAATTAAATAACACCAAATGAGCATTCTCTGTGTATTTTTCGCATTCTACTACATCTTCATTATATTCCTCATCCTTTAAAACGTTATGGACTTCATCATCCGCCAAAATTAATTCTTTAATTTTGTCTTGTAAACGTGCAATGTTGTATTCTCTATCAGTATATATACTAGCAGGATCATTCAGTTTCGTTGACAGTTTCGTAACAGCGGCTCGAAGTGTTGTTCTTTTTCTTTTAAGTAAACCAAGTTTTTCTGCAACGGTTGACATCGTAATTCGGGTTCGTGACGAAAGTTTAACTTAAACAAGTTTAGTATGACTTACCCGAGTATTTTCGGCACCAGAATGTTGCGTATTAATACTTTAAACGATGAATATTTCACAGAAAATGGACAGCCACTCCCTTTTTATTAACAACTTTAATAGAACACAGAAGTTTTCCGTTTTTTAACTCTGTTGCCAAATACATTCACACAGTAAAACAGCAAACGATTATATTATGCGCAAACAATTATATTATGTGCGGTGACGTCATCGCAGTCTGATCTTAAAGCGCAACAGGAGATAAACCAAGATCAATACCGAACAAAAACAGGTCATTGTTTCTATTCGTTCCGATTATGTGGTAGATAGGAACACTTTTTAAAAACATTTGTCCTCGTATTCAAATATTATAATTTTGACCTAGTCCACCAAAAGTACAAACCCTCGACGAAATTTTACATATATTAAAGGTAAAAATGGAAATAGGAAATAAAAACTTTAAAGTTCAATAGAACAATGCCCTGCCTCATTGAACATAGATTTTAACCTTTTTCGTTTGAGCAGAAATTTAACTGCTACTAATTTACAGTTCAAGAGTTCCGAAGACGTCCATGCATATTCTTTAATGCAAGCATATCCCCAAAAAGCGAAGATGCGCTTAGTGGGAAATAGGGTGAACTATTAGAAATTCATATCAGCAAATTTTGTCATCAAACCCATCTAAATTTGCAAGATGTTTCACATAGTCTTGTGTTGCACTAAACTCTTTCGGATTTTTATTTACTTATTTATTTATTTATTTATTTATTTATTTATATATTTATTTATTTATCTATTTATTTTATTGATTGATTGTTTGATTATTTGATTAATTAATTGATTGATTGATTGATTGATTGATTGATTGATTGATTGATTGATTGATTGATTGATTGATTGATTGATTGATTCTTTAATAACAATTTCAACTTTAATATCTTTTTAAATTACAATATTAAGTTTGCTGTTATGAAAATTCATACCAGCAAATTTTGTCATCAAACTCATCTAAATTGGCAAGCTGTTCGACATCATCAGTGATGTTGCATCAAACTCTAACGAGCTTTTTTTTTCTTCCTTTTTTTTATCTACTCCTTAATAACAATTTCAACTTCAGTATCTTTTTAAATTATAATAATAAGTTTCTACTATTCCAACATCCAACAGCATGCGAGATATTTCAAACACCTACCACTTCACGCGCTGGTTTACTGTCACAATTCAACTATCTCATTTTGCCAGGACTCGCTTTCCTGAACAACGAAGCATGGAAAGTCAACCGCAAGTTCTTCCTGTCGGCCATGAAGGAGCGCGGACTGCTTTCCATCCAGGCCAGCCTGTCCGGAACGTCGCTGTACGACGCCATCGAATCCACCGTGGAATCCCTGCGAAGTCTGAAGGGCCAGCCTGTTGACATCATCGACGTACTGTCCAGCAAGTGCAACACTACTCTGCGGAACTCGCTGTTCGGCGAGGGAGATATCTCAGAAGATGTCATCAAGGAGATAAACGAGTATTTCGCGACGATGATGTCTTGTTTGACAGGCACTAACTTTCTTCCCACGGGATACATCGCGAAGTAAGACTGTATAAAGTAAAATTTTATATATAAAAAAAAAATTGAATACTATCACACTTCTGGTGGCTGTAAACAGAAAAAGATTATTATGAAAACTCTTAATCGCTTTCATCTATATAAGGAGAAAATATTCGATATAGTTTGGAAGTTCAATGTTTATTTAGGCAGGCAGGTATGCTTTCGAGTGTCAATAACAGGCAAACATAAGAACTATGTTTCTTCAGCTAATAAGATAGAAAAGAAATAACAAATAGACTGCAAGCTTATGAACTTAAATTAGTTAATGCTGCAGCCCAAACTAAAAAGCCAAACCTCCATAGTTATAGATTTCAAAATAAGGTAGGTTTTTGTAAGTAAAGAAAGTACTTAATAATAGAATTGTTTTGAATGCGTACCCTCTTTTCCAGCATAATTGTACAGGAATTTAACGGTTGGGACAAAATAAAGGAAAAGTGGCTAAAATTAGGTGATGCTTAGAATAACAGAATACGACGTGGGATGCATTTAACAGGTTATTGGATGTTCAGGAAAGAATTTCAAACATAATCTGGAATACAAGCAGATGACTAAATTAGAGGCACGTATTGTAGCAAACTACCTTAGTGAAATTTCACTAACACATATTAACACCAGAAAACATGCAACTCTTTCAATGCATTCACTAGGAATATTCATAATTAATTATCAACTGTTTAGAGGCGTCTGTAGTAACAAACTAATTTTCGCAACTTTTTGTAAAACTACTTCAGAAATCATCCGAAATTTATACAAAAAAAAATAATAATAATAATAATAATAGTAAACATCAGTTCAAACTTTTGACACCAGTAGGGCACTTATGAGGAAATTAAATTTACTAGCTGAATCTTTTCGGAAAAGTTGTGAATGAAACTTTAGACATAAAAGAAAACAATCAAATAATGTTTTGGACACATATCCTACAGCTGTTATCGTTGAAGCATCATTTTCAAAAAAGCTAACTTTTTTTATAACGTTTTTGTTTGTTACAGTTTTTTTAACTATTATCTTTAAAAACTTTTTTTTTTTATTTCTTTGTGGTTTCTGTAGTACGTTTACAAAATTTTATAAAATATTGTTGAATACCATCACAATTCAGACGACTGTAAACAGAAAAACATTAATTATGAAAACTCTTTACATTAATAAAAATATACTTTTGTTGAATTAGATATTACTCATACTATTTAAGTAATATAATACAGACACATTTACATTCACCTTATGAAATAAACTTAGAATTTTCAATTATAAAAAATTCCTTCGACATTAAAAACGCTTATCATTTATCGTACTTCAGCATAAAAGGCTGTTTTAATAAGAAAAATTGGTCCCATTTTTTTCAACAATGACCTTAAACTGGAATGAAATACCCTCTTTTAGGTACATTATATGCCCTTTGAAAGCAGCCTATCGTGACAGTAAAGTTATCCTCAAAAAGGCCCAACACCGTTTATACAAAGTGATTGATGAACACAAGTCCAGTTACGATGAGGAAAATATTCGAGACATCATTGACGAATATATTAAAGAGAGAAATTTACGACGCACAAAGGGAGATCCTACAGCTCAATTCTTTACAGGTAAATAATAATAACTCTTGAGTAATTTTCTAATGTCACTCAAGAATAGTTATTTTAACCTTATTTGAATTGACTACATTAATTGGTAATTAATATTTTGAAAATTGTTTAATCCAAAATATACATTATCTTATTTATTTTAACTTTTAATGAACTGGACGATGTCAGTCGTCCAACAAGGTATAAGTAACTCCCAAATTGCCTTGTTAGTTATACAAGGTATATTTATATACAAGGTTTTCTTAGCCATTAAAATAGAATATCATGTATCAATATTGATTTTGTATAAAAAGAGAAAAAGGGATCTTCCCAAAAAACAATGTTCAGAAATAGTACATAATATTGATCAGAAAAGTAAAAATGGCAAAATGCCCTATGCATAGACTATCTGTTTGGCCATTTATGCACTTATCCTACTCATAAAAGTGACGAAACTTTCTCTAAAGAGGTGATAATCAAAATAGGCGCGAAATCCTATTCCAAGTGCTGATTTAAGAACATCCTTTAATACACACTACCCCTTTCCAGATGAAGCCTTGATGGCAACTCTAATCCAAATTATCGGCGACGGTTCACTGTCTGTGTCGATGTTCATTGCACTTATCCTGAAAACGGCTGTGGATCATCCGGAAGAACAGGACAAGATCTACAAAGAGCTGGTTGAAGTGGTCGGAGTGGATAGGAATCCCACCATTGAGGACAAGAGCAAGCTGACCTATACGAATGCTTTCATTCAGGAAGCCCTGAGGACAACAGCGGATTTCTTTCCGTTTTTTCCTAGTCTGGAGTGCACCAGTAAGTTATGACAATAAAAAACATATCTTGTTGGCTCTGTCCTTGACAGTACTCTCTCATTTCAAACATGTTTGAATTTACTATCCGAGAGAATCTGTCTGTCAGTAGGGGTAAAGGGAAAACGAAGGGGATTTTTAGGGAGAACTTTACTGTCAAAAAGCTACTCCCCGTTTTACTAGCCTCGTGTGTAAGCCCTTAATGTTTCATTTTCAGGCAATAATATTTTCCGAAGTACTCCTTGAAAAAAGAGAAATTTTTATCACGTAAAAAAACTGTAATGAAAGCTCATTTAGAAGATTAGAAGGACAAATAACTGAGTATTCTTAATATACTTTAAAAAGCTCTTTTGATTTATAATTTTTTTTTTTTTTTTTTTTTTTTAATTAGCAATAAAAACTGCTGTTTATTTTATCTTCAAATTTTGTAATTAGGCTTTGTTACTGTTGGCCTACTTGTAAATCAATTCATGTTTAAAGCAATACTATCGGGGGTATTGACACCCAAAATTGAAACAGGCACTGACAATTCCTGACAAAGCCACTTAAAAAAATTGTAATGAAAGCTCATTTAGAAGATTAGAAGGAAAAATAACTTGAGTATTCTTAATATGCTTTAAAAAGCTCTTTTGATTTATAATTTTTTTTTTTTAATTAGCAATAAAAACTGCTATTTATTTTATCTTCAAATTTTGTAATTAGGCTTTGTTACTGTTGGCCTACTTGTAAATCAATTCATGTTTAAAACAATACTATCGAGGGTATTGACACCCAAAATTGAAACAGGCATTGACAATTCCTGTTAAGTTAGTCATTTTTTAGTGTTATTCATTCAAATGTAATCATTTTAATAAAAAAAAAAATTTCAATCATCTGGTGGAGGTTTAAATATTTAAATTTAGTAGTAAACGAGGCTGCTAGAACTGAAAGAAAACATATTTGTATAGATTTATCTTGTTTTTTGAGTCAATCTTATTTTATTATTCAACAATTTTGGTATATTAACAGACTAGAATTCAGATAAGCAAAAGAAAACAGCTAAATATATTGAACATCATTATTATCACAACAAATAAATTCAAAATAAAGTCTGAAGCCTACTTCTCTACATTCGATGCCCTCTTCTCCGCCCTCCATGACTCATCTCTTCTCTACAGATAATCTTTATTAATCCATAGCTTATCACACTTCGGAGTAGATAGTGAAAAAAATAGCTTTGCGAATTTTATCCTTTATAACACAACATTATATTAGTCGTAAATCGGTAATTTAGCTTGAAATTCTGGGTACTAACCAATAATCAGATTATTTTTTAATACATACTTTTGAAAAATTGAAATGTTAGTCTAAAACGCGATGATTTCTGCTATGGTGAGTCCACAACACATATTCCCCTAGCTCTCCAATAAACCTAGTAGCACAAATAAGCTGGCCAATATCGCTCATCATTGGCCAATTCCGATGTGGACCATTGTAGACTGACCGTTATTACTGATTTTGGCCAATCTCGTTCCATATGCTGGATAAAATATACTTAAAGTTTTAAAATGTTGATGCACAGTTTTAAAATTTAAATATATTTTTATAAGAAAGCGTGGAGAACTAACAAAATATACATTTTATGATGTTTTTGACATGTTTTTTTTTTTTTTTTTTTTTTTTTTTTTTTTAAATCGTTTAGTTTGGAACGGTGCTCAAGTTTCGTTCAAAATTAGTCATTCTTCCAAAATCCCTACCTCCGACATTGGCCAATACTGCAGGGCTACCTGGGAACTCATATCGAATACCATAATTGAGTATTCAAAACGATATGTACATCAATTTATTTTATCTGTAGTCTTTATCCCTTAACATATTAACTTTAAAATTATGTAGTTAACTAACAGATTATAATTATTTTCAGAGGAGACAACCATTCGTGGCTACCGGATACCCAAGGGGTCGTTAACTGTAACGAACTTTTACACCGCTCATATCGATCCGGAAACTTACGACAATCCAGAGAAATTCGATCCAACTCGATTCCTGGCGGGTGAGGGAAAGCAGAGACAAGATCTGCCCATCACGTTCGGAGTCGGTAAGATGATAAGTCGAAACAGCTTTTCCGTCTCATACAATTTTAACAGTGATGTAGGGGGCCACAAAGAAGATGAAACTGGACTTGTACTGTCAGTTTATCACAATAATAGCCTCCGCCATGTAGTCTAGAGTTGTCTGTTACCTTGAAAACAAGCTCTATTTTGCACGAGGGAACTCCAGGAGAAAGACATCTACCCTTTATAGGTTTTGGACGTCAATTGCATTTACTGTCAATAGACTTTGGACGCCGTCAATAGGCTTCAGACGTGCATGGCCACAAGTATTCCAAATAGACGAGTCTTGTATCTATAGCGACATCTGAACGTCAATTTCCTTTGCCTTCAATAGGCTTTAGACATATATGTCCACAAATATTCCAAATAGACGAGTCTTGTTTCTATAGCGACACCTGAACGTCAATTTCCTTTGTCTTCAATAGGCTTTAGACATATATGTCCACAAATATTCCAAATAGACGAGTCTTTTTTCTATAGTGACCGTTGGACTATAATCGTTTTTGTCGTCAATAGTATTTATTCAACGTACAATTTATCCTGAATCAAAAGTCCTATTTTGCACGAGGGAATTCCAGGAGAAAGACATCTACCCTTTATAGGTTTTGGAAGTCAATTGCATTTACTGTCAATAGACTTTGGACGCCGTCAATAGGCTTCAGACGTGCATGGCCACAAGTATTCCAAATAGACGAGTCTTGTATCTATAGCGACACCTGAACGTCAATTTCCTTTGCCTTCAATAGGCTTTAGACATATATGTCCACAAATATTCCAAATAGACGAGTCTTGTTTCTATAGCGACACCTGAACGTCAATTTCCTTTGCCTTCAATAGACTTTAGACATATATGTCCACAAATATTCCAAATAGACAAGTCTTGTTTCTAAAGCGACACCTGAACTTCAATTTCCTTTGCCTTCAATAGGCTTTAGACATATATGTTCACAAATATTCCAAATAGACGATTCTTGTTTCTATAGCGACCGTTGGACTATAATCGTTTTTGTCGTCAATAGTATTTAACGTGCAATTTATCCTGAATCAAACAGTTGTAAACAACTCTAATTTATTCTCATAAATTCACGCATAACTAGCCTATGTGTAGCTAGAATATGTGTCAAGATTTGTATAAGAAAAATTATTTTTGTATAATTGTTCGCAGAAGAAGTGTTTTGTGTACCATCGTGGACTCGTTTGCGATAATTTTAGTGTTTTACTTATTATCTGATGCGTGCAAGAAAGGAGAGGGTGGGGGAAAAGGATTTTGAATAGCTTTTATAATGGATAACTTAGAATAGCATGTCGACTCATTTCACTTAAACATTTTTTTAAATGAATAAGCAAATTACAATCATTATTGGCACAACATTTTTTCCATTCTTACTCTAAGTTTAGTTTTAAACTGCAATACTTTAAAAAAAAAATAATGTATCTTTAAAAATTGGTGCAATCTATTGTAAAAGAAGAAACTTCAAAAATTTAGGAATGTTAACAAGGGGCAGGGAGTAGAACAAGGTTTTTTAAAACATCTATTGGCGTACGCAAGTGTCCCAATTTCATGCTAAATGAGGATTTTTTTTTCCCCTTTTTTTTTTCGAATTAACAAATGTTCCTAGTTTCTTCGTGTACGCAAGTGTCACTGTCCTTTTCTTTATCTTGCCCGACACCTCCCCCTCCCCCATTAAAATTCGTTTAATTTATACATCATTCTTTAGAATATGATCATTAGTAACTGCTTTTTAAAAGATCCCTTATTTAAAACACAAATATTGAAAGATTCTTAAATTTTGGAAGAAAAAACTCTTATAACTTTTAAGTTCTACAAAAAAAAAAAAAAAAAAAAAAAAAAAAAAAAACTTTTATTTACTTATCAAATTTTAAATGTTTCGCAATACTAAATAATAAATATGTTATCCATATATTCATATAAGATTTTGAAAATTTATTACTCTCAATTATCCATTTGTTTAAATGGGGTAATGAAAGTATAGCATTTGGTCAAAAATAGTTTGATTTTCTTGCATATCTTCACGTTTTGGAACGTCCTGATTTCAAAAAGTCGATCGAGAAAAAAATATCAGCATAACTCCCATATTGACCTACGTTGTTCAAATTTGGTGTGCGGGTTGGTGGAAGCCATGGTTTAAGGTTTTCGTCAAATGCGCATAATGTTGAAGTCATGAAAAATCAGGAAAATATCATGTTTTTCAACAATTGCTAAAAAAAACGGCCCTAACGATTAAAATCTCTCTGCTAAAGTTTCTTAAGGTGTTCTAACCACTAAACCACTTCCGAAGTTCTTGAGCATTGCCCATCAATGATTGATTTCCATCTGTTATACGCACAAGAAAGGACAGTGTAATGTCTATCGAGTAACATAGTCAAATTTCGCCTTCTCTCCCCCCCCCCCCCATGTAAAAAGTTACTGCCAAAAACATCGCCAAACTGACCATTTTTATTATGACAGAAAGTATGAAAACGGTAAATAACCCCATATCAAATTGTAATACAATGACCATTATTATAGTGTAATTGAAAACTGTGCGATGTTCCACACCCCTAGTTTTTAAATGTCAACACGAGAAAATACTATTGCAATCATTTTTAAAGTTTTTTTAATTGTATGAATTTTTCTTCATGTCTTGTCATATGTCATATGGTTTTTGAATTCACCATCTTTACGATATTTTACAGGAAAAAGAGCTTGTATTGGGGAAGCTTTTACGATGATGCAAGTATTATTATTCATGACAACTATTATTAAGAATTTTCACATATTACCAGAAGCAGGACAAGCCAGCACCGCTGAACTTATGCTATCAGGAAAGTGGTCAATTATATTGCAGTCGAGAAATCAAAAGTGATCTAACAAATTTCATTTTCTCGCATTCAAATTTACAATATTTGTTGTTAAAAATTATGAACATTATTGCCAACATTATTTTTAATTAATGAAATGATTTTTTGTTTTTTGCTAACTGATAAAATGAAAACTACTAAGAATGTGTGAAAAAAGTTGTAATATTTTTCTATCAAATAGTAGAAGGTTTTCATAATGTTATTTAACACACATGTTAAATAAACATATATATATATATACATCCATTATTGTCTCCAATTGTTTCATTTTGTCAATATAAAAAAAAGTTACAGATAAAACTGTTTTTAGTAATGGTATATAATAAATGGTATAGTAATTTTGTCAGAATTTTCAATAAACATACTACTTATGTTAAGTTTTGTTGCTTGTTTCTAATCTTTTTTCTTGTAAAACTTGGAACTGTGGATAGTTTGTAAAAGTGTCAGGAATTCTTAAATACTTATTAATTTCCTTATCATCTTATTCAGTGTTATCTCACATATTACGCTAAGTAGTGTTATTCAACCATTCATTAATTCTTCGGCATAATAACTGGCACACATCTGCAAAAATAGTTTTTAATTTTGTTATTGTTAAGAAATGTCAGAAATCTTTAAATAATAAACTCGATTGCCAACAAAGTTTTTCATTCCTTAGGTTGGTTGGTTGTATTCAGATTATCTGGCGCCGTCAGCAACACGAGGACTATAATGCGCCGAAACATTAGTCAGTAGACAAGCCAACATACATTTACAAACACCCATGCCTAACACGGGACTCGAACCCCCAACCTCGCGGTCTAGAAGCTAGCACGCTAACCACTATACCGTTTGGTTGGCTCATTCCTTAGGACTTTTCATAGAAAGGCTGAAATTACATTATATTCCGATATTAATTTAATCGAATATTAGTTTTTATTGATCTTGGTTTTGTCCCATGGTGTTGGGGATTCGGGTTAGTTTTTGTCCATTGGACACGCACCTTCAGAAACTCCATGGTTTAATAAAAGAACGTGCCTCGTTTCCCCCTAATAAAGAGAGACACGTGGGTTTCGTATTTTCCCCCATGCAATTTGCTATTCTAATTATTTAGTAAACTTCATAATATTTTGCAGCTGGAACACCCCCAATATAAGAAAGATCTCCTAATATTTCTCAGGGTTTTGAAGTTTTCCATATTTGTGCCATTTAGTTCTTATTGGGCTATTAATTTTAATATCATCCATATAATTGACAATCTTATCTTACTGACTGGCAAACGATACACCATTTTTGTAGTTTACAGGTAGGTTAATGGCGGCCTGTTGACTTCTCATTAAGGTTTTGATCAAAATAGCGCATGTGCATGGGATAGATTCCATTGAAAATTTATGTTTTTCAGCAATGGACAATTCCCGCATCTTTTAAAAACGAGTGAAATTAGTACATATTTATGAAGAATTTATTTCTGATTCCAAATATTTAAACAAAAGTTCATTAAAAAAATTAGTTATTTGAATATTAAGAAAAGAAAATGCCCCAAAACCGAACCAAAACCAGTCCGATCGAAACAATCAACAAAATTCGTGACGTAAAGAGATCCCTGCGTTTCTATGGTTATCGTGAGGTTTCTACCAAATAGTTATCGTTAAAAAAGTTGGCGTTGGTAGACCATTGCCACATTCGGTACAGGTTGGCGTGATTTGCGAAAAACTTGCAAATCTGGTTTCCGCTGCTGTATTTCAAGCCAAGATGTTTGAGATCTCTTTACGTCAAGATCAATGCCAACGAAATGAGACATTTTCTCGCCAACCTCAAACAAGGTAATTTTGATCGCAAATTACAAAAAAGAAAAAGCGCATTGAGCAGAAATTTTTATGTTTATAGCCTTTTCGAAACATTTAGAATGAAATAATAAAAAAAAAAAATGCGGGAATTGTCCATTGCCAAAAAAAAAAAAATGGCTCTAACGATTTTCATCAAAATCGCTGTGGTAATGCCCAGGGGTTGTAATGCGGCCGGTACGCTCCGGAATGGAGTACCGGAGCTTTTTTTTAACTAATTTAAAATAACTCATAAATCTTAATGTATGTATTGTGATATAAATTAGTGATCAAATAAATACGTAAATTAACAGTATTTAGCTTTTTTTTATGATAAATTATGCAAAATATTGTGAATTTGCATTTTATAATTAAATAATTTCAGCTGCAGTTGGGGTTCCTGTCACGATCAGACAATCTTGAGTACCGGCAAAATTTTTTTTAGCTCTACATTTCAGGTAATCCATTATAAGGTGTTCCAAGCAACACTATTTTCGAAATTCAATAAAGGCTTAAAAATTTTTTAAAAAAAAGCGAATGTCTTTAACACAGAGCTCTTTTTCCTAGAACACTGTCCATGCACGACTATTTTTCTCTGTGTTTCACTTACAAGTGACTGTCTGTAAGAAGTTCAATTGTGACAATGTAATGTTTGTCGAAAAACATTTCCCTAATTTCATCACTTTAACTTGATTGTTTTAGGTGGGTTTCAAATTATCTGGCGCCGTCAGCAACACGAGGGCTATAAGGCGCCGAAGCATTCGTCATTAGACAAGCCAACATACATTTACAAACACCCATGCCTAACACGGGACTCGGAACCCGCAACCTCACTGTCTAGAAGCTAGCACTCTAACCACTATACCGTTTGGTCGGCTCACTTTGACTCAGTTTTTGGGCAATGTAATAATTATCGCAAAACTGACCATCATTTTTTTTTTTTTAAGTAATGAAAATGCGAGAACGAAAAGTTACGCCAATTAATGGCAATTATGAGCGAAACGTATTAAATGTAATTGAAAGTTGTACGATGTTCTGCATGCCTAGGTTTATTAATTTTTAGCGACACAGGTGGAGTCAAATTTTTTTATTATTTATTCCAAATTATTATTTTTTTATTTTTTTTATTGAACTAAAATTAATCCCCAAAATAGATTTTCTCAAAATAACAACTAGACACATATTTCCAATTCAACTGATTATCTTCTATCACATTATATCACTGAAACAATAACTTGATGCAGTCAAAATCTCCGCTTTTGTTTGGGCTGACATTCCACCACTGCATGACGTAATTTGAAACGTCTAGTTCCTGATTCACTCAACACCTTCTATCGAGTTCCCAAGTAGCTTTGATGAGGACGGATGAAAATTACCCTATGAGGCAGTGCCCTTGAACCACATACTTATTTCAACTCTTGTTAGCTGAATGAAAGAGAGCAACCATTTTTAAAGCGCATTGTGTTGAGGTTCAAAATTTAAAGAAGATCCTCAGTGGTGTAGTGTAAAATAAATAGGTGTGGGAACTCTAAGTCGTGTCGTTATGCTAAAGTATACTTTTTTTAATTGGGAGGAGGGGGAAGGTGAAAATGACTACTAAGAATAAATAATATTATAAATAATATTATTTAAACTATTTTTTAAACTATTAAGTTATATGGATTTTAAAACATTTTGCCTTATACACAACCCATTTTAACAGATCGTTTGACACTTTATAAATGGATTATAAGACATGTTCAAACATATTATTGTCACAAATTTTTTAAGACAATTTTTAAACAGGTTATCTGCAACAGATTTTAAACAGATTATTGACATGATTTTTTTTTTTTTTTTTTTTTTAACAATTTCCATTCAGAAAAATTTCTATAAGAGATCGAGTTTCGATTCAGACGCTCTCGAAATCTGTTTTCAAAATAAATTTTAAAATATTGCGATCGTTGCAGATGTCGATTGAGTTTTATGGTTTTTCTCTTTCTCGAGATGAAAATGTGGAGAAGTTCTTCTTGCTTGATAGACCCTTCCTTTCCTTTTCAAAATTTGCTCCATTAATAAAATTAAATTATCAACTAGTATGTGTTTTGCAAATACTTGAACTTTCCTGCTCAGCTCTGAAATTGTGGATCAAAAACGAAAGCATAATTCTCAGATAATGAATAAACATGAAATAGCGAAACATATCTTCAAAAAATTAATAGATTAATGTAATTGAACAATGTTAAGGGAAAATGTCAAATCAAGTTACAAAACGTCTTAAAGAATACTATCTCCCAAAAAAACAACTCAACGTCGTATAAAAAGAAAACCCACCAAGTAAAATGGTCAGCCAGAAAAGTTATGAAATCTAATGTTTGTCTCCAAGCGGCTGCGTTTGATTACTTTGGGATACTTGTACACAATAAACTAAATTAGGATTATTGGAAGCAACTTCAATAGGCAATCAGAACATGGCATCCATTACACTGAACTGAGATTAATTCTATACGGAACTTACTTACTGAGAGGGAAATAGCATTAGTTATGCCATGAATAAACTCGATTTGTGGTTCGGCGTTCGCACAAACATCTTGCTTCCCTTTATTCATATTCTATAAATTCGTACTCTGTATATTTCTTATAAAATATATTTAAAAAAATATAAACTGTCAAATTTATAAAATATATAAAATTGACAGTTGAGAGAAAAAATCGTTCAGTACGACCATTGAACTGCATACCTTATTTTTTGTTTACCTTCGAACTCAAATTTGATTGACAACTGTTTTAGAAACAATTTTGATTGCAGATAGAGAAATTTGTATTAGTTATCGTGATATCATTTGCACTTTAACCTGCCATTTAAGATAAGCAAAACCTTGAATAGATACTGTCCAAACGCTTGATGAAAAGAAAATATATATTTGTGAGATATAGATATGGTAATATTAAGGTAATATAAGACTTGAATGTTTACGATTCATGTTTATGAGGTGTTTACAAGCTCAAATACTATGCGTTTTGCAATGAAAATAAAAAGTTGCAAAAGATTCAACCACTAATTTCTATTTTTACGAATATATTTTATGAATATTGCTTTTTAACTTGTAATGTATGCATTAACTTCCTTAGAAATTATAATTAAAAAAAAAAACTTTCAATGTTGGATGTTAGAAAAAAAGCTTGAAACAATGTGTTTTTCAATCCTTTTTTATCGTCATATTTTTAATGCATAATTTTAAGAAGGTGTCATAATTTAAAGACTCTCCATCATTTCATTCATTGAAGGTTTGTACAATTTAATTTCAGAGTGGAAGAAAATTAAAGGGATATTGGACAATATACGAATGTAAAGAAGATTTCGACTTACTTTAATACCACTTTATTACATTAAAAAGAAATTATAAATAAAATAAAGATCTTTAATAGTTTTATTATTGCAACAGACGCATGGTGATTATTTTTAATTATTGACAATTAAGATATGTTTGGGGAAAATTAGCACAATAAAAGCAAATCACGGCTTAATGCCGTCTAATTAATCAAAGCTAAATGACACTTAATTACTAAAAAAATAATTTATAACAATTATATCTCATTAAATTTGATTTGGTTAATGACCAGATCCCAACTACCCTCCTCCTAAATACAGAGACGTATAGAAGCCACAAGGGTTTTTGAGGGGGGATCCACTTCTACCCCCCCCCCCCCCTTCCTTCTCCCTCATCTTCTGGCTTTCAAATAATTGAAAAAACATTTTTCAGGGGGAAAAAAAAGTTAATGAAATAAGAAATTCTAAATTATTGATTTACTTTGAAAGTTAATGAATAAATGTTTATTTGTAAACTGAATTCACTTGTTTAAAAATTAATATTTGAACAAAAATTGTATCCATCTTGCATCAAAATGAAAACGAGCATCTTTGCTGATTACTAAGATAGGTACGTTTTTTGAGATTTTTATTTTCTGTAAACCTTTCTAAAGCATCAGTGAACTACATAGAAACGTTTCTGCAATCTAGTCCTTCATGAATGTAGTGACCAATAAGATGTGATGCATTACGAAGATCGCTCCGGTACAAGCCGATCAGTTCAGTTTGAATTTTCATCAATCACACAGAAATGATTAAAAAAAAAAAAAAAAAAAAAACAAGTTTACGGTTTACTCATATCGTTTTGAAGATGAAATGATATTTTGGTGTAATTTACATCGTTCCCAAATCAAAACAAATCTTGTTTCTGCTGTTAATTCCTTGGTTTCAGTAATATTCTCAATCGTCCTTCCATCAGAAGTTCGAAAGAACTATCGTTCACACCATCTGGCAGTGAAATATGGAAGTTTTTGATGAGTGTGGTGACGAACAAGAAGACCTGCATCATTGTGAAGCTCTCTCCGATACAAGCACGCTTGCCTAGAAACAAGAACGAGCACACAAATTATGAAAATTTTCTATAGGAATCAGGAAGAAGCAATGATTATCATTATTTATTTTTAATCCTTAAAGAATTGTTATTGTGTTCAATTTTCGCATCGTCATGGTAATTACGTAAATAATCACTGTTCCGAGTCAATAGAATATTAAAAAGTGTTTACTGAGTAACAAGATTTTAGGATACAGCATGGTAAGTTCAGTGCCACAGAAGTAAAGGACCATATACATCAAAGCACGATGTTAAAGAATCATATCCATCTATTGACACTTTCTAAAATTATATCATTTAAAAGACTGTATCTAAAATTATATAAATTAAGGAATACCATTTTAGGCCACATCAATTAATTGCCCTATTAAAGGAACATATCCATAAAAAGTACTATTAAAAGACCATCCCAGTAAAGGTCATTATCTAAATTATATCCAGTAAATGACACTATCTAAAATTATATCCATTAAAGGACATTATTAAAGTACCATATTCATTGAAGGACGCTGACTCATGCAGGCTTTTGTTCCGGATATATCCTTTTTAAAAAAAGTTAGTTGACACTTTCTAAAATTATATCATTTAAAAGACAGTTTCTAAAATTATATAAATTAAGGAATACCATTAAAGGCCACATCAATTAAATGCCCTATTAAAGGAACATATCCATTAAAGGTACTATTAAAAGGCCATCCCAGTAAAGGTCATTATCTAAATTATATCCAGTAAAGGACACTATCTAAAATTATATCCATTAAAGGACATTATTAAAGTACCATATTCATTGAAGGACACTGACTCATGCAGGCTTTTGTTCCGGGTATATTCTTTTTAAAAAAAGTTAGTCTGGCACTTTCTAAAAGTTAGTTGACACTTTCTAAAATTATATCATTTAAAAGACAGTTTCTAAAATTATATAAATTAAGGAATACCATTAAAGGCCATATCAATTAAATGTCCCATTAAAGGTATTTTTAAAAGATCATGCCCAGTAAAGGTCATTATCTAAATCATATCCAGTAAAGGGCACTATCTAAAATTATATCCATTAAAGGACATTATTAAAGTACCATATTCATTGAAGGACACTGAGTCATGCAGGCTTTTGTTCCGGATATATTATTTTAAAAAAAAAGTTAAAATAGCAAAGAGAGGACGGAAAAAGGGAAAAATATATTATATTTTAGATAAATTGGGAAATATTAAGTGATCTAGGTGCACAGCAGTGCAACCGCCAAGTTCACCGCCAGCCATCTTTCACCGGAAGCCACTCAGCAGTATTTTGACCTCTCATATCTGAGTATTACAGAATGTCTGAGAGCTATTTTTTTTTTTTTTTTTTTTTTTTTTTTTACGGGTAGCTGTTAGCCACTTTAGTTAGACCCCTAAGTTTCAAGTCTCCATTTATATTAAGTTGATTATTACCACAGTTTTATTATTAGGAACTGCTGCATCAAGATATTTCTTACCAAAATCTTTTCGAAACGTTTTTACTAAATTACGCCCATTGAACTTTGATGAAGGCGACTTTAAACTCACACTGTATTTCAGCTAAAAGACAATTTAGTGGTATGCAATTAATTCTTCATTATTTTGAGAGTGTAGTGATCTTATCTAACTGTAATGATTCCATGAATGCCTGAAATCAATGATGACAGAAACTTACCCATTCCGAATGTGACCAAAGGCTCCGCTTTTCGTTTTCCTTCAGCAACAATGTATCGAGTTGGATCAAACTTCTGAGGTTCCTGGTAAGATTCGGGGTCATTATGTGCCGAAAAAGTATTCGTCAGGGTGATAGCCCCCTTCGGGATCCTGTATCCACGAAGAGTTGTTTCTTCTGTAATTTAAAGAGGACTGTTTATTAGCCAAAATCAATAGATTCTGTTTATCAGAGATCATTTTTTAATTGACGTAAGGGTATGTTTGGTGTTGACACTACACCATTCGCTCGCTTTTAACAATTAGTCTTCACTCTTTGTATTATTAGGACGTCCATATCTCTCTTTACTATCCGAAATGTGTATTTATTAAGAACTTAATGCATTCTATGATTTTATTTTATCAAAATAATTGTAAATTCTCCGATGTGAAGGTCCTATATCTTCGGACAACAACTTTAAAATCATCAAACTCATAAACTCACTTTTAGTCATCTACAAATGCTTTTAAAATTTTAGTTACGACCGGAACTTATCCCTCCCACTACCCAAAGGTTGTATAATTTCAACCAAGAAATCGGTAATTTTGAGTAATGAAGAAATGGAGAAACTGATTTTGTTGACAAAGCCGCCAAATTCAAACTTGACTTTATCCACTCCAATGAATAATTGGTTTGAACTTTCACTTGATTCTGCTGATGAATTCCAAAATTAAATCAAATTCATTTGTGATTTTTAAAAGGTTTGAACTCTAAAAAGTTATCAAGATCATCAATATCAAATATGGAAATTAAAAATCGTAACATAAATCAAATTTGTCATAAATGACAATTTATTAGATATATCCCATTTTGATTGAAAAAAAAAACAACATAAAATTCTACTTAATCAATCACTATTTCATTTCATACAACAACTTTTATTCAAATCGACTACTATTACGAAAAGGCCTCAACTTAAAATGACAAGGGACATAAAGAAAGTAGATATTTTGATGGCCACTGTGAAGCAAAACACGTCTCTCTAAACCAGCGTCAGCCACTAGGCGGCCCGCGGGCCGGATCCGGCCCGCGACAGCTTTTTCTCCGGCCCGCCGGCAGTACAGAAAAGCAAAAAACAAAATTTGCGGAAATAATTTTAATTTTTCTACAATAGTATGTGTTTGCTTCCAAAAACTACATTTTCTATTAAGTGACCCCCGCCAGTAAGTCTGAAAAATCCTTTTTTTACCTGAGACTGCCAGAAAAAATTTAAAAAAAAAAAAGCGCAATAGTTTGAATTATTACCAATGACGCTTTCCTTCGCATTGCTTAGTTTTGTACTTATGATAACCTACCTCCTCGATTTGTGAGTGGCACAATTCGATTTCTGCTTTTCTGAATGTGATGGGCAGGAGTTGGGTGCTTTAATGAATCTCTTTTGTTTTGACGTGAAAAGAAGTATGGCGATCTCTATGATTCCAGTGAAATAATGGCGTCGGAGACTAATTTTCAATCCCAAGTAGAGAGTGAAAAGCGGACCGGCCGTCATAGCCACTCAATAAACATCGACTAAAATTGAAGATTTAGGAGGTATGGTTTAATTATCTTTATTGATTATGAGTTTATGTCAAGTCACATTGTAATATTGTCACTATAGATTAATTTCTATTATGACTTTGATTGACGATGTAAAGAAAATTATTTTTTTAATTATTTGAAACAAGAATCAAATATCAATTGTTTTTTATTAATATAAAAAAGTTAAATTATTGTTTCAGTTTTCAAAATTGTTTTGTATTGTTGAATCTTTAGTAATTGTCACATTTCTAACTTTGAGCATATGTAGTAAAGCAATATATTTATTGGCTTATTCGGTATAAATCTGCGGCCCGCGCAAGGTTCTAACATAAGTCATGCGGCCCGCCTCTAAAAGTTAGTGGCGAACGCAGCTCTAAACAAAGAACTTTACTTTAGAAATATACTAAGTAATATTTAAGAAGATTACAAATGTTTTTGACGTAGAAATGTTGCCATGTAGTTTTTTTTTTTTTTTTTTTTTTTTTTTTTTTTTTTTTTTAGTTGAGTCTATTTCACAATAGTCTTTTTGTACTTACTGGTGCACTCCATGGCTGGAAAAAGGGGAAAGAAGTCCGTTGTCCTCAAGGCTTCTAGAATAAAAGCATTGGTGTAAGTGAGTTTGCTCTTGTCCTCCATGGTGGGATTTCTGTTCAGACCAACCACTTCCACAAGCTCCTTGTATATCTTCTCTTGTTCTTCGGGGTGGTCAAGGGCTGCCTTGATAAACAGAGAAATGAAGGCAGCAACTGACACAACGCCGTCACCAATTATCTGGATGAGAGTGGACATCAAGGCTTTATCTGAGGGAAAGGAGGATAGGATTTATAATTTAAAACATGTTTGGAACCCTCATGCTCCATTACCCTATGCTTAAACAGTAGACCATAATCCAAAATACTGATTCTTAACGTATGTATCAAAATACTTTTATTAATGAGTTAGCTCCATGCAAATCTGAAAAACGAATCTGAAACGCATAGTGGTTTGAACACTTACCCGGCACTTATTTTAATTAAAAGAGTGGTTTGTTGATAATACATTTGTAGACTAAAATAAACTTTTTTGTATGAGAATAACAAATTTTGGGATAAGATGAAAATACATCCCTTAAATTTAAAAGTTACGTCGAGCTCGGGATCGGAAGATGGCGGGTCTAGCCCACTCGAGGGGCATGTGACATCATACGACCGGTAATTCGTTACGCCGCCAACCAAAATCACGCCGAAATCAGCTCTTTTCACTGCGATTTCACCGAAATTCGATCATTAAGAGCCATTAATAAATAAAAACTGCAATTTTGACTAAGTAAAAATATATTTCAGAATGTCTAAAATCCATTTAGAGCGTCTGTTTAATGATTTACTCAATTGAAACTTGATTATTTACAGTTTTATTGCAATACAGTCACAAATTCCCATTGAATCCTGTGCTTTACAAACCAGCTTTCTACCAACCAAAATGTCTAGGAACCGGTTTTTTCCCCTCCGGAGTTGCTTTGTTGGTAAACATGGGCATCGCCTATTGAGGCTGGTAGCCATCAAGTCCTCTCGTTGATGTAGCGGGGTTGGAGAGAGATATGCTCGATCGGATATCGACCTCATTATCTGACCGATATCCAGCATTACGAGGTGATAATTGTCTGTGTTAAGCACTTAAATGTATCAGGAATAGGCAGCCGACATCTGTTACAAACAGCAAACACCACCCTAATTTCAGAAGAAATTTGTATATTTACCAGTGAAGTACTGAGCTGTGGGATCTCCCTTGCTTCGTCTTGTGATCCTTTCTTTAATGTACTCGTCAATGATGTCCCGAATATGTTCTTCGTCGTAAGTGGACTTGTGCTCGTCAATAATTTTGTAAAGAATATTTTCCACTTTTACCATACTCGCTACACATTCTTTATATCCTGGCATCGAGGGAAATAGGATGTATCTGGAAAAAGAATACAGAGGAGTAGGTGTTGTATTAGAAACAATAAACTTTGTTTGCCACCTCCCATACCATATGTTGCGAAGCTTCTTTCAATCCCTTTTAGTTGCTAACAAGTGAAGTTTGTATGGGGAAAGGTATGGGAGAGCAATATCAAGATTTTGCCTAAACCCTCATAGCAACTGAAGGACCTATTTGTCTGTAGATTCATGTTGAGAAAAAAGCTTCAGATCAAGAGAAATAAGGTGGGAAATGTTTTGTTGTAGTAGGTAAAACGTAACATTGCAGGATCAGTGATGCGTTATTTTTAAGCACTTAGGTAATCCCTTTATTTCCCCTGTACATTTCAACTTTTATTAACATAACTTGCTAAATATCCGTGCTTCGCCACGAAATTTTACCATGTGCATTATTTTAGCCAGCGGTGAGGCCCCGCTTTCCGGAAATTCGTCATTGGTGTATAGACCCCAATTTTTGGCGTTTCGCTCGTAGGAAGGTTCATCGTAATGCAAAAGCGAGCTCGCTTCGCTCACTGAAAAAGTCATCGACATATAAGCACAGGCTTACTTAACTCGTTGAAAGGTTCATTGTTATGCAAACATGAGCTCGCTTTGCTCGATGAAAGGTTCGGCGTAAGCGTAAGGTCGCCTCACACACTAAAAATTAATTGCTACGAAAAGCCTTAATATTAGAAGCCCCTCCCTTGTCGAGAAACAATAAAAAATTCCCCATGAATAACTATAATACAACACCCCTTTAAAAATATTTTAACACATGATGTTTGTACAAATCAAAATTAAAAGGTTAAAACTTCGCTTTTTGTGAAAATATTAATTAAAAATTTATTTAAAAAAACACATTAAAATTTTTACGTTCTTTTTGTCGAAAGTCCAATTAGAAGGCCAAAACTATTTGTGTTGAAAATTTCAGAAATGTAGCCCAATCAGAAATCGGTTTGTAAAATATTTGTTAATTAAAAAATTAATCAAAAATAAACTAAATAAAAATTTAAAATTCTGTTTTTCAAAAATCCAATTTGAAGGCCAAAACTACTTATGTTGAAAATTTTCTAGCTGTTATCTTATTAGAAATCATTTTGTAAACTATTTAATAATTAATTAAAAAAAGAACTAATTTAAAATTTAAAATTTGTTTTTTCAAAAGTCCAATTAGAAGGCTAAAACTACTTATGATGAAAATTTCAGAGCTGTAGCCCTATTCGAAATCGTTTTGTAAAATATTTATTAATTAATTTAAAAAAAATTATTTAAAAAAGAAATAAATAAAAATTTTAAATTTTGTTTTTCAAAAGACCAATTAGTAGGCCAAAACTACTTATGTTAAAAATTTCAGAACTGTAGCCCTATTGAAAGTCGTTTTGTAAAAAAAATTGTTAATTAATTAAGAAAATTAATTAAAAAATAAATAATTAATATTTTAACATTCTGTTTTTCAAAAGTCCAATTAGAAGGCTAAAACTACTTATGTTGAAAGTTTCAGAGTTGTATCTCTATTTGAAGTCAATTTGTAAAAAATAAATTAATTAAAAAAGAACTAATTAAAATTTTAAAATTCTGTTTGATATACATAAAATTAGAAAGCCAAAACTTCTTATGTTGAAAATTTCAGAGCTCTACTCCAATTTTAAGTAGGTTTCTATAGATCCACAGAGCCACATAACAGACAGACACACAGCTTGTTTTATTATTATAGATTTACATCTCGTAACAGCCTGTTGAAGTGTTTTTTCATTTCCCTTGACCAATTGTCAAACGTCTTTGGAAAATTGTCAAATGGAAATCAACGAATTTGATAGCGTTTTTGGTGTAGTAGTCAGAGACTGTTACAGCATCTAAGTCTAATAACTGCCTGATAAAAACATCCACCTACTCAAATACCGATAGACACAACTCAATACCTGGATAAGCAATTGATCATCCGGATAATCTTTGTTGGATAATGAACGAAAGCACGTATTAACATAACTGGAAAGGAACCATTGAAACAATGAGAGAATTAATCAATCCTGATGTACCATATTTATGAAAACGAAATGAAATTTTTTTCAAAACTGTAGAACTAACCACCTACAAATATAAAAAAGTCATAAATTAGTTATATGTGCTGTACAATAGTTGGTTAGATCAGTTTTTAAAGTTGTTAGTGTCTAAGTACATATGATATAGATAAATAATTTTCCTACTTCTGTAGGATAACCTTTCAAGTTATTTAGCATCGATGCAAATGGTACATGAAATTATTTCCTTACATATTTCCAAAAACGGAATATTGATCACCAGCCAGAAAAGTGACACAACACAAAATTCTTTAGTTTTTAGTTAAACTGCATTTATTTACATGCTGCAGGAAATTGAAGTTGATAAAAAGTCAATTTAAACTTGAAACTTCAATAGCTTCAGGTGTGTATAGTCTGTGACTTAGATTATTTTTTTGAATCCTTTAATTCAACACCTGGAGATTTTTATTTATATAACTTTTCTCGCAATGGAGAAGTTGCGTATTTTCAAAAATGGTAAAAAAAAAAAAACAATAAATTTTAATAAAGAAAGCAAAGCTGATTCCGAATATGTAAGTTATATTGAGGTTAAAAATTTATTTAATTAAATTTCGAAAGAAAAAAAATAGTAAAAACAGTGGAATCGTGAAGTAACCGCAAAACCTTTCATCATAGCTGGTTAGCTTTGACGTCATAATCCGACGATGGAAATTTTTCTCCTTCATTTTGTTTACCTACGATGACCTACGAATTTAATAGGAGCTGATATTCGTAGAGTAAAATCTGAAAGGTATGTACCCATTTTACAAACAGTTTTTCATTTGTCTTTAACCTGATTGAATATGACTTATTTTTAATGTAAGTTTTTATTTTCAATTATCCTTCCATCCAGTTAAACTGAAGAACATTGCAGTAAAAACTAGCCAATATTTTCGGAGCTCAAAATTTTATATACTTTACGAACTATTCGAAACGAAACACTTATTTACCAAGAAACTGTATATTCGATTAAAATTCACTTTCAAGAATCTTCATTTATTCTTGTACAAGTCATTCTTATGCAAGTTAATTTGATTCTTGTGCAAGGAGCAAATGACTTTTTCCTTGTTCATAAATGTTTTGGTGCTATTTCGAAAACTTTTAAGTCCGTTTTTCAACATCTCTTCACTCCTAAGAAACTTATAAAAACACTATTTTTCCATAGTACAGTTGAATCCAGAATTATTTTTAAAATAAAATTTTCAAATAGTAGAAGTTTCCACATTGTTTACTAATAAGTGAAATGTCTGTAACTTGGCGAGTTATATAAACCACTGCCATGAAAATACAATAGAGTAAAAAAAAAAGAAGTTTGCCATTATTTTCAATATAGCATTTTTTAAAAAAAAATTTCAGTTTAGATTAATTTATATTCTGCTAGAAATTTTACTTTCTTATTTTCAAGAACACTTGCTACCTCTTTGAACAACTTGTACACCTGTTATTCGCAAAGTTGGCGACATTTATTACTAAAAAAATAAAATGGATTGTTTTAACAAATTCTTACAAATTGTCAAAACAGAATAGAAACCAAATAGAATTTAATTTTGTTTATACATTTAATTTAACTGTGTTTGTATATTCCTGCTCAATTAAAACGCTGATAAACTTTTCTTTGAACTATTTTTTAAAAAGATAATTTTAGTTTAGTAAGAACAGTCGGGCGGCGATGTTCGCATACAGTCCGCTAGAACGAACTCGTATTAACTTTAAAGGTTTCGAAAGCTTCTATTTTTTATTATTTTTTTCTCATGTAGATGTATTTTTATTTTGCATTCGGCTTTAACAAATGACATATACTCAAGCTCACAAGTATAGGCAATACTTTAGTTTCTGGTGAACTAATTTTGCTTCTGCCATTACATAGTTAATAAAATATTTATATTTTATTCGGGATGATTTTAAATAACAAATGGAGAATAAGTATTTTTAAATCAAATATTACAGACAATCGATTTTTTTACATGTTTCCACAATGCAAAAATTAAAAAAAAAGAGCCAGTAAATAATTCTATTAATGTGAATTTATCAGAAAATGTTAATTCGAATGAACACCATTGTGGTAATTTTTTCTTTAGCTCTATGAATTTATATTTTCATAAAAATAAAACGATTCAATACTTTTTTTAAGTATTAGGTTTCATTCAGAATTAATATAAAACAAATATAGGAATTAATATTCAAATTCAATTCCAAACTTAAGAACTACTTTTTCTACACATTTTTAAACTGTACGAACACTTTTGAAAACCACTGTATATCATAAAATTTCAAAATAATTAGGTCATTATATAAAAACAAGAGTAATAGGTGTGCTATTATCACATCAAAATGATCTTCACAAACGTGTCGAGAACTTTTACACCACTTCTTGCGGATATCTGCGTGTTTAGCAACACTTATAAATAATTTAGCAGCGTTGAAAATTGAAGAAGTCTTACAAATCGGGATGAGGCAATGTTTGTACGCTGAATTTGAGGACATAATTTTAAATCGATTAAAAGACTGCAAGATTAAAAGAAGGGGGGAAAAAAAGAAGAAAAAAATGCGCTATAGCAATGCGAATAAATTCACAATACTTTCAAAGACCGTGCGAAGCCAAAGTCGGATAATGACGTGGGGAGACGTTACAGCTAGGCTAGTCTCGTTTTTGCCGCTCTTTTAAAAGTGGGAAATTGAAACGGGTATAACTCGAGAAATATTGAACGGATTTCAAAACTTTTTCTAGTTTTGGTTGTCTTTCGTCACTCTTAATAAAAAAAAAATTAAAAAATGCTCAACTTGTCCATTGTGCGCTTTATAATAACATTTGTTGTTCACGTTTCAATGGTTAGAAATAAAGACGTGGCGCCATTCAATCAATACTGCAGAAATTGACCGAAAATTGAGAACACTTTTATAGTTACCTTGAAACATTACGTGCACTAAGCGCATCATGTGAAAGGGGCGACATTAGTTAGACAAATTTAATATATTACCTGGCAATATTTCCCGTGGCAAGCATGTAGTCGAGGCTGAAACAGGACAGCATCACTCCATAGCACTCGTTTATCTCTCGGACGTTGTTTTCTGAGATTCCGCTCTCACCAAACAGCGTCAACCTCAAGATGTCGTTGCACTTTCCAGTCAAGAACTCGACCATGTTGATGGTCTCATCTTTTTTCTCCCTCAACTCATCGACGGCGGACTTGACGGAGTCGTACAGCGATCCTGACAGAAGGTCTTTAACGGATAAGGATAAACGCTCCTTCATGGATTGCAGAAAGAATTTGCGGTTGACTTTCCATCTTTCGCTGTTCAGGCAAATGATGCCTGAAAGACATTTTGTTGGATGGTAAGGTATTGATATGAGAAAACCTTATGGGAAATGTCCTCCAAAAAGGGGTGTATCTGTTGATATGGAGGGCAAAGTCACTCTGTGTGACTTAGAGGAGGTTGTAAAGATGTGTGGTTACACATTCCAAACCTTATGCTTCAGGGAAAACTTAGTTGGTGTTAAGACACGTATGTAAACAAGCTCAATGTACGCTTTGATTAGCTATGGCCTGTTGAAAATGTTAATATCAGCTAAACTTGTTTTAAAATAGTTAAAAAGCTACTCAACTAAGTTTGGGTATAACTGATTCGCAGATGTCTCTAAATTAAGTGATTTTGATGTTATGAAGCACATTTTTAACTGCATCTTTTTTTTCAATAGTCTTCCGATGAATGAAGTAATATTTCTTCAAGAGTATTTCTAAGTTTCACGCAACAATGACGTGAGGATTGGATAGGACTAGGACTATATATATATAACAAATATATATATTTTTTTATAGTAAAAAAGCGTTTCAAAACTAGGTTTAAGTGTTCGTGTCATTGCGCATTTAAAAATATTACTGATGGCTCATTCGCACTTACCTCCTTCAAAGAAGTAGTTCAGAAAATTAAAAACTTCAGGTCGCTTAGCAAAACAGTCCGAGTTAGAAATGTGTGCCTCGCGCAGAGCCTTTGCAGATCCCAAATGAATGTACAAAGTTCCAGTCACGTTGAAGCTGAATATATCTCCGTATTTCTTCTTCATTGCATCTAACTGCAAGTGGAACTCCTTTGGTTTGATGAAAGGCCAGTAGCCTAAGAATGGAACTCCGCTGGGGCCTGGGGGCAAGCCACTTGTCTTCAAGGAGTAGTATGCAACTCCAACGAGTACAGTGGCTAGAGTTATGACCAGAGAAGTAGAAGAAAAACTATAAACGGTGTCAAATATCCAATTTAGATTCATGGTGAAAAATAGAAGTATAATCCTGAAAATACAGAATGGAGGTATAAGGAGTAAGTGGTGAATTTATCTTTGGAGTGATAGTTAGATTTTTTTTATACCTATATTGTTAGAGCTATATTTTCAGAAAAATAACATCTTAATAAGTACTTAAAAATAATAAATTAAATGACTTTAAATATTAAATCATTAATTATGAACTGAAATAGAAGTTAATTAACGAAATTAAAAGCTAGGGAATAGAGGAGACTTTTATTATTATTATTTTAATTATTATTATTGTTGTTGTTGTTGTTGTTATTATTATTATAATTATTATTATTATTGTTGTTATTATTATTGTTGTTATTATTATTATTATTATTATTATTATTATTATTATTATTATTATTATTATTATTATTATTATTATTATTATTATTATTATTATTGTTGTTGTTGTTATTGTTATTATTATTATTATTATTATTATTATTATTATTATTATTATTATTATTATTATTATTATTATTATTATTATTATTATTATTATTATTATTATTATTATTATTATTATTACTGTTGTTGTTGTTGTTATTGTAATTATTATTATTAATATTATTATTATTATTATTATTACTGTTGTTGTTGTTGTTATTGTAATTATTATTATTATTATTATTATTATTATTATTATTATTATTATTATTATTATTATTATTATTATTATTATTATTTTTATTATTATTATTATTATTATTATCATTATTATTATTATTATTATTATTATTATTATTATTATTATTATTATTATTATTATTGTTGTTGTTGTTGTTAATTTTGTATTTAAATTGTTATATCCAGATGGTAACGGATAAAAGTAGCGTCCGTTTAGTGAGACTGTCTTTTAAAAACTAGGAAAAACTTGCCATTATAAGTTCATAAAATTTTCTTTATTCAATCTTAATTGCCATTGGTTTAGTGTTAGAATTAAATGCCTTACTAGAAATTATACCTAGAAATATTGTAACTTGTTTAAGGAAATACTTCAACATATAAATTGAGATATAATGAATTCTGAAAAAAAATTTAAGAACTAAGTTTGCACTGCTGTCATCTTGATTTGGCGAACTGATTTGTCCAGATGAAAATATAACATGTCTTGCAAAATCATTTAAAATTCAAAGTCATGAATAGTTTCATTGCAAATAAGTGTTTCTTAGACAAAATAATATCTAATAAGTGCAGCTGTTAGCTCTCATCTTGAAAGAGCTGCTGTTTTGTTGTGAAATGAAGAAGGTAGTGATAACGGCACACTGTGAAGATAGATCAGTTCATAACAAATATTTATGTCTCCTACATCGTAGGTAGTAATATAAAATTCATAAAACATAAGAAAAGATATAGGTAACGTTTTAGATAACAACCATTAATCATATCGTTTTTTCAAGGTCGACGTTGACTCGTTGTACTGTGTAATTTAAGTTTTAGATTCCAATATACCACGATTGAAAAAATTATATTTTGGGTTCAATAGCTCAGATATAAAATTCAATCCAAATGGCTCAATATTTTCTGATGCCCAAAGTCCCATGAAAATTCACTAAAAAAATATTTTTTTACGAAGTATTAGTTATAAAAAATTTGTAGTTAAATAACAATTTAATAAAAATATTTCAAAAAAGATAATAATTACTCTGACACTAAAGACTTTTTTATACATCAAATTTGTTTTTTGGCCTATTTTATGTTACATCACTCATTTAGCTATAAATTTGGTCTCAAGCGTTTTCTGATAATAAATTGAATTAAAGGGGCTCAATTCAAAGTAAATAAACGCTATTTTAAACTATTTTTTTCAATATTATAATTATTATGGCGATAAAGCTCAGGTCCTGTCTTAAATTAAAGCAGTTGAACGATTAAAAATTAAAATATTTTTAGCTTTAAAAAAATCTACTACATCAAAACAGTCTATATCTTGAAATCTGTAGTTCGTAATATTGTTTTTCAAATGGAAGTACATTTTGAAGAGAAACAAAGGAGAGTGTGATAAGTTAAATATAAGAAGTAAACGCAGTTTACAATTTAGGTTATTAACGCTTAATAAGATTATTAAATTTTAACTAACAAGATTATTAACCTTTCAACTATGATTTTAATTTTCTATTAATCGCTTTTTCAGGAATTAAAATATTTTAACTGTAACACTTATCCAAATGGAGAATGAAGTATTAAATAAGCTTAAGTAAAGTCTAAATTATATAGACTTTAGCAGGGATGACCAAATCTTTAATAAACAAAATTAAACAAAAAGTAATTGAAATATTTACTTAATTTTAAGTTGCAATTTTATTACTTTAATTATATTTTAATTGGATTTTTCAACGTGATTAGGGATACTTTTTTAGTTGGAGAGTTTGAATATTTAAGCAACGTATTTCTTAAAAAAAAATTGTGTAACATTTCTCACATAAAACTCAATGAATGACACCCGATTAAATCAGAGTGGGAATAATTACTTCAAACAATTTGTTTAATGGACGATTTCATGATAGCAGTAATTTAAAGGCGATTAGAAGACATTAAAAATAATACACTTACTTGCTTGTGACTTTTATCCTTTACTTTCAGGCAGAGCGCTCTTACCTATTGCAAATACCGAGCACATATAACGCCTCAGATTACTTATTAGAGAAGTAAAAAAAAAAAAATCTCTTTATTTATTATGGCTTTTAAAATAAGTCCCGGTAGATGTCGCCACAGTAGAATGAACTTGGTGTTCAATTTGATGTTGTCTCTCGATCTTGGATGATAATCGAAGTCGGGGATAAAAAGTGTAGTGGATGCAGTGTAGCGGGCGTTTCAGTATCTGGTCAATAGATAATGGAACACCGTTTCAGCTCCCGGTCGAAATTCAGTAAATTCCAGAAAAACATATTGGTTTAAATTTCGATATTCTTTGGTAGAGTTTCTCTCTTCATTGTCATTATCATCATCTTTTTTTTTTATGGTGCACCACTGAAACTTTAATGGAGAGAAAACATACAGCGCTCCATATAAAAAGGTTTAAAATTCAGCTATTTCTGGATGGAAATTGTTTTTTTTTTTTAATTCTAAACAAGCGTCCCACCATGTTATTACTGTAATCAACATAACTGACTAGGTGGAGGTGAATGAGATGGTGACAAAAATTTCTTACGTGCCTGTATACCCAAATTCTGACAATTTCTTTGTAGAGTTTGCTCTTAAGCAAAAAAAAAGAGAAGAAAAAAAAAAAAAAAAATATATATATATATATATATATATATATATATATATATATATATATATATATATATATATATATATATATATATATATATATATATATATATATATATATATATATATATATATATATATATATATATATATATATATAAGTAAGTTTGTTATTTCTTTTGTTCAAATTGATAAATAAAAAAAGATTGTTTGATTGGTAGAAAAATCATCAAAAACGTGCATAGTGTTTTCCATACAGGATCATGTAGTTATAAACATGATACATGATGTTTTATCCCGTCGTTTGACATCACTTTTGGGACCTATTATGACTAATCCCAATACCACTTAAAAATATTTTAATGTATAGCTAATCACAAAAGCTAGCTTTTTTTTTACATAGTTCTTTTTCTAGAAAGTTATTTAAAAATAAATTTTTTCACCATAACATTTAGTCTTGAAGGTTATATTTCAATTAGGAACTAACGATTTCTAATTAGAAACTATAACTGTATAATATTCCACCCTTAAAAAATAATATAGTTAAAAAAAAATTAAATTGCTTACACAGAGTGTGTGATATTTATGTTCCATTACTATTTACAATACTGTTTAAAATTTTAGGGTAAATATCAAAATAATGCCCAAAACTCATACACTCCATCCTATGTTTATGAATGTACAGCAACCTCCGTTCCAGTTTTATTACCGAATGATTTCTCTTTTCAGAAAAAAACATTACGGAAACGTTCTTTAGAACGAAGCTATAGAAACTTTCCATTACTTACCAAGATTAACCTCAATTCAAATTATCCTCTTTCAAACTTAAAAAATAAAAAAATAAACATTTTCGTTGATTGTATACTTTCATTGACTAGCCCACGTTAATGAAATAAAAACGCAGGAAAATATTTTTCTTTTTATTTCTCTCCATATGTATCATCCTCTTGAAGAAATATGACATGTCTAATTAGAAAAAGAGCTGGCTTGTTTGTCTGTGTTAAAAATAGCATGAGGTTTCATTCCGAAGCAGGATGCTTTTATCGTTTTTCTTTTTTTCAATCCGGTTGTCCATTCATCTAAAATAGAGGGGAACATTGTTTAAGCCTTACTGGATTTACAGAATTTTCATTCTGACCGTAAGTTAACCAAACCAGAATTTTAGCCATCTACGAACACCATCTGAAAGTATAGTAGTTAATTTTAAATCTGAATAAAGTGTGTTTAATTTCCAGACAAATCCATTTTTATGCAAAAGAACAAGAATACAAAAGATAGGTTATCTGGTCCTTAAAACATTATTGCTATAAAAAAAAACTGAGTTATTATTATTTAAAATAAGTTTAGTGCGCTGTTTGGGTCATTTCGGATGAGCTGAAGTTCTTCTTTAGTGATGCTTTCATTGGCTGAAATGGTGGTAAAGTCGGCAGTTGAGGATATATCATATACAAGAGATATGTCATGCCAGTACTGACCCTGTTATTGCTGACTTAACGTTTCAGCAACAACATTGTCAGCACCGGTGAACTCTGAAATTTATTCAAGTTGACGTAGCTGACGAGGATAAGATGGATCAGAATTTTTATTTATAGCAAAGGTAGTGAACTATGGACGTAACGAAAGTTTTATCTTCAAGAATGTGGCAAAAGTGTTTTATAGCCGAAAAAATAGCAAGGAGCTCTCTATCATAAGTACTGTATCTTTGATATGTGGAAGAGTTCACGTGAGAAAAATGTAAGAGGTTAGGAGGTATTGATATGTTGTGCCTTAAAACTGTTTCGATAGCGGTGTTGAATGCATTTACCATCAGGGACAGTTGCTGCTCAGAGGCATAAAATCTAAGTTCAACAGCTTCGGTAATGACGGTTTTGCATTTTTCAAAAGCAAAGGATGCTTGTTCAATCTAAGGAACTGGACGTTTGTCGTTCTTTTTTTTCTTCTTTTTTTTTTTTTTTTTTTTTTTTTTTTGAAGGGGAATCTTTAAGAAATTCATTTAAGGGTGGATATTCAGTAGCCTTTTGAAGAAAGCGTCAGCTATAAAAGTTTATAAGTAGTTTCACACCAGACATGTGTGATCAAACAACCTAGAAATTACATGGATAACTTCCCTAGCACTTATCTAACTAAGTTTAATTTTTGCCCGCACTGTTTTAGAAGGCAGTCGAATTGTGTGACATATTCCTCTTCTATCTCTTCTATTTCAGAAGCGAATAATTTGTCATCAAAATATGGGACATAGAATTCTAAGGCCGACAAGGCTTGATAAATAAAACGCTGAAAAAGATACTTTAAATTTTTATGGTTTTTTTTTTTTTTTTTTTTTTTTTTTTTTTTATTAAAGCATTCAAAAATTTCCTTTTTACATAATATTTTATATTGGAAAAACACATTTTTACAGATTTATGGAGCGGTGGCGAAAATTTGTCTTTGCCCCCCCCCCCCCCCCCCCCCCCGTAGCGTAGATGTTTTTCAAATCCTTAAATATTGCTGCACTACTTAAGATACTTTTTCTCCCTTGGCGTTTATTCGATAACATTTGAAAGTTCAAAATTTAGGGGTGATTGGGGGGGGGGGGGGTAATGAAAGTTCTTAAGGTTTTTCTCTAATAAGTAACGCCACGATGTGGCCTAAAAAATATATCCTCAAAGCCACACGCTTTACTTCCTCTTCCGATTTCGTTGGCTAGCTTCTGTCAGTTTCTGTTATTCAGTAATGTGCTGAGGAAAATTCAACATACATGTGGTTTATGGTACGATTGACAATTACGTTTAAAAAGAATTGTGTCTTTTCCATCCCCTGAGGAAAATTCAACATACATGTGGTTTATGGTACGATTGACAATTACGTTTAAAAAGAATTGTGTCTTTTCCATCCCCGTACCCCCAAATAGAGTACGGCAAACGTACACGTTCTTGAGAATCGATTTTTATCCCTATTTTCAAGTTGGCTCAGTAGATATCAAGTTTTTATCATTCCCCTTTAAGATTTAAAATGGGGAATTGAGGCGGTTTTTTAAAATTTCATTTAGTCCTTCTACTTGCTTCGAAAATTAATGAGAAGAATTTCATCAAGGTCAGAATAAAAAATTGTAAATATCTATAAAAAAAAATCATATACCCAAAAACGCCTTGTCCCATTTTTATATTGTGCATGGTAAAACATCTCACATGTTTTGATTTAGATATTGTAGATAAAAGTATTTGTTAAGCCATGAATAAACTCAATTTGAGCTTTTTTGTTCACATGAATAATTGGTTTCTCTATATTCGCACTCTGTATATGGTAAATAAATAAAGAAAACTAAATTAATACTAAAGGAAAAAATTCTTTTTTATGTTCATTCAGTTAGGTACCTTTTTTTTTTCACCTTCAAAAATAAATTTGTTTAACAACTATTTTGGTAAAACTTTTAATAGCAGATAAAGAAACTTTTATTCGTTATCGCGTTATTTTTTCCACTTTAACCTGTCATTTCAGATATGCATGTCCTTGAACGGATATTGTCCAAACCCTTGATAAACAAAGATAATATGTTGGAGCGAAATAGAAATGTGTTGATATTGCATACCGAATGTAAAACTTGAATGTTTTACAATACTTGAAGGCTTCGATATTATGACGTGTTAACCAGTCCAAATCCAGCAAATCTTAAGCGAATAGTTATAGGGGAAAATTGCAAAAACAAATATTACTTTCTCCAAACTCTTAATTTCAATGTTTACGTACAGGTTTCATGTTTCATACCTTATATCTTGAAATGAAATGTATGTTTATCCTCGTTCAAAAACATGATTTTTTTTTTTTTTTTTTTTTTTTTTTTATTTAATTTAATTTAATTTCAATGATGGATGGTAGAAAAAAATTTAAACACAATTTGTGCACTCCTAAGACAATGATAATTTTAATTATTTTTGTCATCATATTTTAATCTAGAATTTTAAGAAGGTGTTTAAAATTTAAAAGGAACTTCTAGTAAGGGTCATTCCCAATACTCGCTATGTTACAGTCTTCTCACCCTGTTAATTAAAAAACTACTTCGCACAAAACTTTGAAATTTGGTTAGAAGGTACGAAAGTGATCATATAAAGAAATAACATAAATTAAAAACTGGAAAATAACGTCGAATATATTTTATTTTATATCTGAAATCCTTAAGTCAATGCCTATGCAGCGTCTCCACCTACAATAGCTTTTGCTTTTTTTAATTTTTTTTATATAAAATAAAATATATTAGACACTGTTTTGAGTTTTTAATTTATGCTATTTCATTAAGTAATCACTTTCGTACTAACTCACCAAATTTTAAAATTTTCTGCAAAGCAGTTTCTAAATTAACTGGGTCAGAAGATTGTAAGAAAGCGAGTATAAAGTTCTCCTCATACTAAAAGTTCCTCTTGAAGATTTCTCTTAAGGATAATGCGGTTTGCGTTCAGAGTTGTGGGGAAATAAAAGGGCACTTGACAACACAAGACCGTACCGAAGATTTCGACTATTGGAGTGTTTTATTACTATTAAAAAGAAATTATAAATTGCATAAAAGCAATAATCAAATATTTTGATTCATGGACGATTAATAAATGTTTGGGAAGAATTAACGCAATTAAAGCAAATTATAGATGCTTAATGACATTTAATTAATAAGATAATTTTAAAGCAAATAGCTCGAACAATTATCTCTCAATTAACTCATTAAATTAGATTTGATTAGGGTCCAAATCTCGTATACCCTCCTCATAAGGAGGACACACGAGATCTTTCATAGGATAACTTTCCAATATCTGGTGGATCCTTTAAGTATGGAGACTTAATTGAGCCGCCAGATATAGGGAACAGAGCTGCATGTAGCCTCCCCCAACCCCCACTCACCTTTGGAAACATTAAAAATAAGAAAAGCGAAGCAATAAACTTTGTAGGAAGAAACGTTCGTGAAAAAGAAGTGTTAAATTGTTTATATGCTCTGTGTGTGCGAGTTATTGCGTAAGAGCAGGTAAAAATATGAAAAGAGAAGCAATAAACATTGCAGGAAAAAGCATCCATGAAAGAAAAAATTGTTGATTTACTCTGTGTGTGCAGGTTAAAACGTAACTATCAATCAACTTTTAAACTGATTGAATTTGTTTCTAAATAAAGGTTTGAACCCAAACTTGTACACCCCCAGTGAAAGCAGTTTAACCGGTGCCCAGGTAGTATTCTTTTCAGAAGGTAGCCTAAGCACGTTTGCTGGCGCGCATGCGTAGACTAGGGTATGTAAGTTTCCTGAGATTTCCATCTCCTCTAACCGTTCATAAAGCATAGTATTGATTAATTATACAGAACAAAAATTTAAATCCAGTTCTTCATCAGTGTATAAATCCCAAGCAACCAAGTTGTATGAATGCCCTCCCTCCCTTCTTTTACATCTATCCTGAGGCATAATTAATATTCTTGAATAATAAAAGAGCAGTGGAGGATATATAGTGGTTTTGATGGAAGTCATTAGTATCCCTCCCAACGAAAGCCCCCCCCCCCCTTGAAAGAGATATAACAACCTTTCAACATCTTCTAAAGTTTGCCTTGCCTAATCTTAAATGATTTTTAATCGAAATTCATTCTCCTCTATGAAATCTATTAAAGACTCAAAACCCATTGATTTTTCTAATATTATTAAAGTTGAACAAGCAATTTCAACTGTCTGATTAAATACGATTTCCCCATCCACCCCTTAAAGAAGCATAAGATATTATGACAGAGCAAACTTTAAATTGAGGCTTATCCAAAAGAATGATTTGTCTTAAGAACGCAATTAAAAAATATTTGGTTAAAACTCCGTCAAGTAAATGATGAAGCATAACTTATTGAAAAAATTGAATTAAAAATATTTTTTTCAGGACAAAGAAACATATCAAATTATAAAAAAATATCAGTACAATCAAGAATTTTTATGGAATTTCTTGTACTATGGAAGCATAAAAAGAAAACATTTAAATTATCCCTTTTATTTAAACAAAGCAAGATACAAAAAAAGTAAGGCACGGAAAAAAAAAAAGCAAGGCATGAAATATAAAATAAAACAAGATTTATTATTTAAGAAAACAAAATTCTTCAGGTTTTGATGTTAATAATGTTTTCTATAATGTAATGATTGTATTTGGTTGTTGGCAAGAGTGGGGGGGGGAGCCCAGCCTCTTTCCTTATCCTCCCTACCTTCTGCTACGCCAATGATGGTTCATCAAGATCGCTTCTTTGCAAACCCACTTAGTCCAGTTTGTTCTCATCAATTACACAGAAATGATATTTAAATAAATATAACAAGTTTACTATTTACTCATATCATTTTGAAGATGAAATGATATTTTACTAAAATTTACTACAGCCCCAATTCAAAATAAAAACTTGTTTGTCACTGTTAATTCCTTGGCTGCACTGATATTCTTAATTGTCCATCCTTCAGAAGTTTGAAAGAACTGCCGTTTACGCCTTCTGGCAGTGAAATACGGAAGTTTTTTATGAGTGTGGTTACGAACAAGAAGACTTGCATCATTGTGAAGCTCTCTCCGATACAAGCTCGCTTACCTAGAAACAAAAACACACGAAAACAGTACAATTTCAATACTACGGATGTAAAGGACACTATTAAAAACCCATATCCATTAAAGGACACCATAAAAAATTATATCTTTTAAAGATCACTATTAAAAAACCATATCCATTAAATTGCACTATCTAAAATCATATCTAGTAAACAACACTCTCTAAAATGATATCTAGTAAAAGACACTATATAAAATTATATCCATTAAAGGACACTATTAAAGGACCATATCCATTTAAAGGCACTATTTCATGAAAATATATTCATTTTTCAAATTGCAAACACATAACGAAAAAAACAAAAAATGTATCAGATGTACAGAAAAATTTGGAAATATTGAGTGATTTTCTTTACCTCGAGATAAAAAAATTAAAAGTCCGTAAAATTACGGAATCTAATAAGAAAGTTTTGGAATATTAAAAATACTAGAAAGTAGAGAAGACTATGCGTATTTCCATTGGAAATTTTTTTTAAATATTGAATGGTCTTTTAAAATACTACTTAGATTCATATCCATACATAAATTATGGTGAGAGGAGAGTATGGTCTATGTGTTTCCCTTGCGTTATTAAAATTCATCCATCAATCAATCTGGTGAGAGGCATTATCATGATTAAGTTTAAGACATGTTAGAGTCAGGCTCTGATTACATTTCAGCTAAAAGACAACATGATGGTATACAGTATAGTCTTCAATGTTTTGAGAGTGAAGTGAACTCATTTCTCTGTTCTATTACGGAAGATATTTCATGTATGCTGAAATCAACATCGATGTATACTTACCCATTCCGAATGTGACCAGAGATTCCGGTTTTCGTCTTCCTTCGGCTACAATGTATCGAGTTGGATCAAACTTCTGTGGTTCCTGGTAAGATTCAGGATCGTGGTGAGCCGAATGAGTGTTCATCAGGGTGATAGCTCCCTTGGGGATCCTGTATCCACGAAGAGTTGTTTCTTCTGTAACATATTTTAAAGAGGACTGTTTGGTAGACAAGACCACTAAATAACCCTAAGATTATTTGTAATTACCTCATGGCAATTTTTGGGCTGATAACATGGCGGAGACTTTTCTACTTACTTAACGGAGTTTTCTTAGGTATCAGCACTTGAGAAGTACAAATTTGCTTATAGAATAAATAGGAATATCTTTATTTGCAACTAGATTGAAAAACATCGAGTATTGTCAATAAAAACTTCTAGTGGTGACAAAACAAAACATTTCCTTAGGTCAAATAATTACAACTATTTTTCTTTTCTGAATTTATGTATGTGTGTGTTTGTTTGTTTGTTTGTTTGTTTGTTTGTTTGTTTGTACTCACTGGTGCACTCCATGCTTGGGAAAAGGGGAAGGAAGTCCGTTGTTCTCAGAGCTTCTAGAATAAAAGCGTTGGTGTAAGTGAGTTTACTCTTGTCCTCCACAGTGGGATTCCTGTCCAGACCAACCACTTCCACAAGCTCCTTGTAGATCTTCTCTTGTTCTTCGGGATGGTCAATAGCTGACTTGATGAACAGTGAAATGAAGTCAGCAACTGACTGAATGCCGTCACCAATTATCTGGATGAGAGTAGCCATTAATGCTTTGTCTAATGAAAGAAAGGTAGGGTTTATCCAGCATCGATTAAAACAACAATCACCTCACATGTTTCAGAAGGAAACTACTTCTATATTTACCTGTGAAGTACTGAGCTGTGGGATCTCCCTTACTTCGTCTCGTGTTCTTTTCTTTAATGTACTCATCAATGATGTCCCGAATGTGTGCCTCGTCATAAGTCGACTTGTGTTCGTCAATTATTTTGTACAAAATACTTTCCACTTTTCTCAGGTTCACAAAGCTTTCTTTATATCCTGGCGTGAAGGGAAATATAATATATCTAGAAAAGGAATGCAGAAAAATGAATAATGTGTAAAGAACAAGTTGTTTGTTACTTCCTTAAATTAGCCGCGAAACTTCTTTAAATGCATTCCCTTTTGGAAGCTACATTTAAAGAATACAGGGAACAAAAGGCTTATACCCCAACTGAGACTGTCACACTACTTAGTAGCATTCTATAGGAACTGTAGAAAAAAATGTGTGGTATATCATGTATATCAAGTACAAGTATATAAGTATATCAGTAGAAAATCAGGTATTGTGTATCAGGAGAAAATGGTGGGAATTGATTTGCTGCATGAGAAAGACAGAGCTTTGTTCCAATACTTTGCTTCAGTGCATTCCAACAATTATATTTTTTGACAATGCACCCTCCCCTGTATATTTCAAGTATCATTTACAGAATTTACCTCGTTCAATAGCCTACTGAAGGCGTTCTCACTTCTCTTCACCCCTAGTCCAACATCCTTTGAAAATTCATCTGATAATCAAAGAATTTATATGCGTTTTTAAATAACTGATGTAGTATTCAAAGACAGTGGCGTCACGACGTTTATGCATAATCACTGCCTAATCTAAAATTCTCACCGAGTGATATCTGTATAAACAATTGATCACCTAAATGAGGTCTGTATTGAACATTAAACGTAACCAAGAATTAGTATAACTGGAATTGAGACAGCTGGCTATTAGGCAATCTAAACGGTGAGCTTATTAATATCTTGCCACTCCTGGTGTACTCATAGATACAATGGAAGGAAATGCCAATCAGGTTTATCAGGTGTGTAAAAATAATATGAAAGATAATGAAAACTTTAAAAATCAACACCTTCAAACAGTGATTACAAATCTTTATTTTGAAGACAGAACAACCCCGTGAAAAAAAAATCAAAAATTAATTATATAAATATAGTAGTTGGTTAGCTGAAATTTCAAAGTTGTTAGTGCTAAAGAATGTAGGAATAGATGTATTACTTTCGGACTTTATTTAGATCTTCAAATATTATTTAGCATGGATGGAAATGATTCACGGAATTCTTTAAATGCATGATTCTAAAAACTGAATGTTAATCACCAGCCAGGGGAAAAAAACACAATTCAATATTCTTTAGTTTTTAGTTAAATTGTGCATTTATTTATATTCTGAAGGGACTTGAAACTGGAAGAGCAACACACTTCAACTTCAACATGAAACTTCAACTACATCAAATCGATACATTCTGTGATTCTTCATACACTATTTCAAAACTAAAGGTTTATGATACGTGCCACTTTCTCGCAAGTGTGCACGATACATTAAAGTTAGTTTCCCACGCTTCGGAGTTCAAAAATAGGTATTGGGAATCAATATATATTGTGGAAATTGACACAAATCTGAACTTACTTCTGAACACATCTGTAGTTATACCCTTCTACAGTGTAAGCATGTATTTCATTATGTTAAAGAACAATTTCAATAATTAGGACAGAGTTACTATACTACCTGGCAATGTTTCCCGTGACGAGCACGTTGAGTGGAGTGAAAGAAGACAACATCACTCCGTAGCACTCAATTATCTCTCGCACGCGGTCTTCTGAGATTCCGGTCTCACCGAACAGAGTCAGTCTCAAGATGACATTACACTTTCCCGTCAAGAACTCGACGATGTTGATCGTCTCGCCCCTCTTCTCCCTCAACTCGTCGACAGCGGACTTGACGGAGTCGTACAGCGATCCTGACAGAAGGTCTTTGACGGACAAGGATAAACGCTCCTTCATGGATTGCAGGAAGAACTTGCGGTTAACTTTCCATTCTTCGCTGTTCAGGCAAGCGACGCCTGAAAGAAAGTCACGATGTTTTTCCAAATACTTAAATATTTATACGTCATGAAAAACTTAGTTGGTGTTTAGAACCTTATGTAAACACGCTCAATGCACGCTTTGATTGGCTGAGTATTCTTCACAGCCTGTTGAGCATGTTAATATCAACTAAAGTTTAAAACAGTTACAAAGCTCTTAAACTGAATTTGGGTATAATTGGTTTACACAAGTCTCTAAAATAAGTGATTTTATTATTTTTCAACACATTCAGGAGTATTCCCAAAGGTCAAATGACAATAAGGTAGGAGTGAGATAATATACTATTACCTTGGCGTCAAAAGTAAAAGCAGATAAATAAGTGATCTCAAATTTCCGGACGGACTTTCAATCCTCACTTTTCAAGAGACGACTAACGGGGCAATAACGAGAGAAATGTGTTATTGACCCATAAAAACAAAGCTTTCAATATAAATCCTTTTTACGCTTTGCCAACTTTTATGTGCGATTGCAATTTATTTAAGCGATTTTGAGCTCAGATCGAGTTTTCTTAGTGTTTCCTCACTAAGACAAAAACCATCCATTCTGAGCCACTAAAACTGCGGCGTTTTTTTCCCCTATTTCCATCGACAACGAGTCTATAACGCCTAGTGTCAACACTAAATGACAACAGATGAGTAAATTAGTCCCCTGAAGCGTTAATAAAAGCATATGTAAAAGCAGCCTTTCAATGACGACCCCAAAAACTTGATTGAAAGCATTGTCATCGACAATGAGTCCCTCTTCTAAATTTCAGCTCTTTAGGATGACGACAAGCAGGTTAATTTGCTTGCCACAAAAGAACAAACACACACACATAAAACGAAATCAAACTTAATATAAAGGATTTAAAAACACGCGGACTTCTTTAATATTGGAGCAAATATAACTAGGGAGCTCTTTTCTTTTCAATACACTGGCATATTTTTATCAGAATTAGCAACAACAATTTTTAGAGCATAAAAAGTAAATGCTCGACAGTAACCCTTACAACATCCTAAAAAATAAAAAGGGTAGAAATATGGGAGTAGGGATGGAAATATAAATAATATTTACAAAAAAAAACTATAAAAGGACACCAATAAAGACTCTTAAAAAAGGCTCTAATAAAAAATCCCCTTCGCCAAATAAGAATATCTAACTTCGCACCTATATGTAACATTTCAATGCCACTTAACAAAGTATTGTAACCTAGCCGATGGTATTAGGCTTTTTCAATGAATGGATGTGAAATATGACTTGTTCATTCGAATACAAGATAATGCAACCTGATCAAAGAATCACGCAATTATATCAGGATCAAATCTATTCAATTTGGTCTTGATGTTGTTGATATGGTCTAGAAGGACGATTTGATATGGAGGTGATAAATGGTGGTCAATTTGGTCTAGATCCTGTACTCTAACAAGGTCGGTGATAATGGCATTATGTTATGGGATTAATTATCCTACTTGAAACTGCGAAATCTTCTGAAAAGGCAAGTTATTTTAGACGTTAATCGACAAACAAGACTCATTAAGTCAACAAGTAGCAAATCGCTAAAACCTACAAAATTTTCTAAATCTATCGCAAGTACTTCCCTCATAAATTTGACCAAGACTAGTTATGAATGGTTTGCCTTTATTTGGATGAGAAGTATACTTTATGCGTTTTAATTATTTGAGTTTCCTGATTGATAAGTTACAATCTTAATTGCGTTAATACACTGATCAATTTGGTCGTGAAAATTGAATCTGGCTGAGGAACGGAAACATTGCTCAATATTCCCTATGCAGGAAATGGCATAGAAAACAGTGACTGGAATTTAATTCATAGTTGAACCATTATGCGCAGATAGGAATTGTTGTATCACCATTAAAAAGTGAGAGTGTCGTTTGACCTATTCTAGGTCTCGCAAAAGCCATCATCAAATCCATGACTAAGATTTCATCAAATTGAAGCAATTACGTACATAACTTTAAAGTGTTTTTGAAAAGGTGGGATACATATTAGAAACAATAAACAAATAACCTCCACAGCAACAATGGTTTTAAAATCAGCCTCAAATCTAGGCAGGGCCTGATAGCTGAATAGATCCGTGAAGCCTGGATTTACCGCTTATATCTTCTAGAGGGCACCTAAATTTCCTTTTTCCTTTGGCTCTTCTCCAATTGGTATGTTTTTAAACTTAAACATATTAAATTATTATGAGATTACGGTCTCTATTTTAACATTTAACTTTTTATATACCCATAAATTGAAATGGAACCCTCTTGCATTAAATTACTTATTGAACTTGTTAAATAATGATTAGTCATTAAAAAAAAGTTTTGCAATAAAAGGAATTGATATTAGAGCACTTAATTCGTTTCAATACTTGAAAAATGTAGTTTACTTTGAGAAAATTTTAATTGATTTTGTTGAGTAAATTATTCATCTCACACGTTAGCCTAGCATATTACAATGGGGGTCCCGGTTTAAAGGCAGGCTTCCCGTCCTTCGAAGTCTTGACTGACCAGGCCCTCAAACCAGGTTCATGGGATTGGGTCAATACGTACCTAAGAATATTAACTTATTATTTCTAACTTACCTCCTCCAAGGAAGACATTCAGAAAGTTAAAAACTTCAGATCGCTTAGCAAAACAGTCCGATTTAGCGATGTGTGCCTCGCGAATAGCCTTGGCAGATCCCAAATTAATGTACAAAGTTCCAGTCACATTGAAGCTGAATATGTCTCCGTATTTCTTCTTCATCGCATCTAACTCCAAGTGGAAATCCTTTGGATTTATGAAGGGCCAGTAGCCTAAGAATGGAACTCCAGTGGGACCTGGGGGAAGGCCACTTGTCTTCAGGGTGTAGTAGGCAACTCCAACAAGTAGAGTGGCTAGAGTTATGACCACTGAAGTAGAAGAAAAACTGTAAACGGTGTCAAATATCCAATTTAGATTCATGGTGAAGAATGAAAGCGAAAACCTGAAGAGAAAGAACACAAAACTGTAGAAGTAATTGCAAAATATTTTTAACAAAGTTATTAACGTTTTTACTACGATTTTAATTTTCTATTAGTCAGTTTTTTTTTTTTTTTTTTTTTTTTTTTTTTTTTTTTTTAAGAATTACAATATTTGAGTTTGACTCTTTTCAAAATTCAGTACAATATACTAAATAGTAAAGGTAAAGTAAGTCTAATTTGAATAACCTTCTATTAATATGATCGTATGTTTAATAAAGAAAATTAAATAAAAAGTGAATAAATTTTTTCTCATTTTTAGATTGAAATTTTAATACTTTAATTATAATTTTATTGGTTTCTTGAAAAATGATTAAGTATAATTTTTTACTTGTAACGTTTGAATATTTGAGCAACGCATTCCTTATAAAAGATTTGTGTTATGTTTCTCCCTTAAAACAATGAATACAACCCGATTAACCGGGAATACTTCAAATATTTTGCTTAATGGACAATTTCATTATTGTAGATATTAAAAGGCGATAAAACGAAAATAAAATAATAGACTTACTTTCTTGTAACTCTTATCCTCTACTTTCAGGCAGAGAGTTTGTCGTCTATTGCAAATACCGAGAACATATGATAGCTCAAATTACTTAGAGCAATAAAAGGAAAAAAAATGCTCATTTTTTTTATCTAATTTTTATATAAATCTCAATAGATTCTTATCTGTGAGTTGCATCATGATAATTGGAGATGGAAGTCCCTCAAATCAATTATGATATAATCTCGGATAAAGGGTGATAAATCAAAAACAGCGATGTATAAAGGTGTAGTGGATGGGAATGTGGTGTGTAACGGACGTTTCAGTATCTTCTTGTAAAAAGATACTAGAGCAACGTAACACCTCACACCCAAGCTCGAAATTCAATCAATTCCAGTAGAAATATTTAGTTAAATTTCAAAATTCGACTATAGCATAAAACTCTCTATTATTTACGTTTTTTTTTTTTTTTAATTTTTATTATTATTTTTTTTTTTTTTAATGTGTATATATATACTGCACCACCTGACCTTTAAGGAAGAAGAACACAGTTTAACAGTGTTCCATAACCTTTCATAAAAAGATTTAAAATTCAGTTATTTCTGGATTTCTGGTGGAGAATTATGGCTCAAATTTTATGTTCCAAACGAGCATCCCACAATATTATTACTTTAGTCTACGTAACTGATGAAAATGTTAAGTGACACTTGCATCAATTACATGGCGTTTACTAGGGATAGAACCAAAAATCTCTTACGAGCCATTATACCCACGTTCTGACAATTTCTTGTTAGTTTGTTCTTAAGCAAAAAAAATGTATACATTTTCGTTATAACTTTTGGTCTAATTAATACAGTAAAAAATTTTTGCTTGGTGGAAGATTCGTCATAAATGTATGTAGTGTTTAACCCCAAGGGATAATGTGGTTTTAAACATGATACATGATGCTTGATCATGTCATTTGACAAAAATTTTTGGACCAATTTCGACCAATCCCAAAACACCTTTGAAAAATATTCGAATGTTTATAGCTAATCACAAACGCTATCTCTTTTTATAGGAATAGTAATTTTTATAGAAAATTAATTGAAAAGAATTTTTGTGTTGAACTGTTGTTTTAAGGACGATGTATTTAGGATTGCACGCTTTGAAAAACCTCGGTCACCAACTTTGAACATCGTCCCTAACACATAGCGGTCAAATTGTCTTGGAATGGTTTGGTATGTTTGTAGGCTCAACGACCTATTTTTGTGCACAATAACGGCTAATCAAGCTGGGACATACAGCTTAACGTGGATTCTGAACCACAATGAACATCCATGCTTAACCAGGATTCGAACCTGGCACCTTCGACATGCGAGGCCAGAGCGCTAACCCCAGAGCCATCAGGTTGTCCTTGGAATTGAGAAATGGGATAGTAATATGATTGTAACCAGAATTTTTTTTTAAAGCATTAGGTATTTAACACAGTTAATAATACAATTACTTTATTAACACTACATTAAAGTTTTCGTTAAAGATTGAATTGCATGCTCGCAGTAACATCATGCCATTATAGTCACTGATCTTTAACTGCTAAATTTGGATAGCTTATAAGTAGTTCCTGAACTGCAAACAGATGAAGCCAATTGAATAATTTCCCCGATAAACCTATCTAATAGGTTGTCCATGGTCACAAATAGATTCTATCTAGTTTAGGGAAATTTGCTAATATAGAGCTCTATGGTGCTTCAATGGAGCTCTGTGGTGCTCTATAGATCTTTATGGTGCTATGGTGCCTTTTTTTAGCTTCAAGTCAAGAACCAAGCATGCACTATCGAGAAGTTCTTGTTGGAAATCAGTGTCTTGTTGTCAAATTGATCTTTAGGCTTGCTGCCAACTCCAAAGAGGAATGTTTTTGTTGCTTGTGATAAAGTTCAGTTCATGACGTCATTTAGGTACGACGATTCTTCACAATTTTATCAAACAATCAATATAAGCTTACTGTTCATTCATAAAGTTTTGTAGGTTAAGTTATATTTTACAAAAATATACAACTAACACAATTTAAAACTGAATAGTGTTTGTCGATGCTAATTCCTTGGCTGCACTGAAAATCTCATTCGTCCTTCCACCAGGACTTCGTAAGTACTGTCGTTCACGCCATCTTCCAGTGAAATCCGGTAGTTTTTGATGAGTGTGGTGACGAACAAGAAGACTTGCATCATTGTGAAGCTCTCTCCGATACAAGCTCGCTTACCTAGGAAAAAGAACACAAAAACAATACAAATTTTCCTAGGAAAAAAAGGCAGGCAATTAATCATTATATATTTTTAATTACTAAGGACTTGTTATTGCGTTCTAATATCGCTTTGCCCGGTTAATTACGTATGAATTCACTGTTCAGAGTCGAAAGAAATTTATGAAGTGGCTATTGCATAACAAGATTTAGGATACATCATGATAATCTCAGCACCACAGAGGTAAAGGACATTATTAAAGGTTTAAAGGACCATGTCAGTTTAAAGACATTATCTAATGCAAGGCTTTTGTTCCGAATATATTCATTTTTAAACAGTTGCAATAGCAAAAAGAGAGAACGGAGAAAAATACCATATTTTTAGAAAAATTATGAAATATTGAATAATTTTCTTTACTTCGAGGTAAAGAATTAAAACACCGTAAAATAGCGGAACCGAATAAGAAAGTTGCGCAGTATAGAGGATACACGTAACATGAACTGTAGAAATTGGTAAGAATTTATAATTAACTTCACCGCATTAAGCATTTATTAGCAAATTTTATTAGTTACATTTTGCTAGGAAAATTTAACAGTTTATCACTGAGCGCTCATTTTTTGGATGACTGGTCATAATTCCCTGGTATCTTTTTTTGAACACTAAATGCCCTTTGAAAATTCTATTTAAATTCCTCCCATTACATAAAGACACAATTTCTGGTAGGAGGCAATCTCGCGGCTAAGTTTTAAAACAGGTTTGTCACAGCTTACATTTCAGATAAAAGACAGTAGGATGGTCTTTCTTGAATAATTTGGGAATGTAGTAAACTTATATCTAATAGTATAGAAACCGCTGAAGGTATTCCGTGGATGGGGAAATCAATAATATGAACTTACCCATTCCGAATGTGACCAGAGATTCCGGTTTTCGTTTTCCTTCAGCGACAATGTATCGAGTTGGGTCAAACTTCTGAGGTTCTTGGTAAGATTCGGGGTCGTTGTGAGCCGAATAAATGTTCATCAAGGTTACAGCTCCTTTCGGGATCCTGTACCCACGAAGAGTTGTTTCTTCTGTAATTTAAAAAGGACTGCTTATTTATTAGCCAAGACCACAAAATTGCATCAAAGATCGTCTGTAATTACCACATGGCAACCTGGCGGGGACTTTTCTACGTTCGTAAGTTTTTTTTTTTGTTTTTGTTTTTTTTTAGGTATTAACTACTTGGAAAGTAGACATTTGTTGATAGAAATTGAAATATAGATGCACAACAAGATTGATAAATATCAAATGGTGTTAGCATAATACATGTCCTTATGTCAAATAAAAAGATTAAATATAGTTCCGATTAAAGGCGTTTAAGAGTTAGAACATAACAGTGTCATGAAATAGAACATTCTTCTAAAAAATGCCTGTATCTATGAAATTACCTGTATCCACCACAGATAGTACAGAAAATTAAAGCGAAAGAGAAAGTGAGAAATGTTCCTATTGGTACATTTCTTATAGAGACTATTGGTTTCAAGTTGCATTCAATAACAATTATAAATTGAACTTTGATAGTCCTGATGTCTGTCCCTACTAGTCTTCACACTTTTATTATAAAAGACGTCCATATCTTGCTCTTCTAAGAAAAGTTGTGTATTTATCAAGTATTTATTTTATTCTATGTTATGACACATAGTAACTTCACTAATGGTCCTAACTTCATGTATCAACTTTAAAATCCCCAAAATTGTCAATTCACTTTCTTCAGCAAAGACTGCTGAGTTTAAAATTGAAACCAGAACTTAGTTTCCTACTTTTCTTCTACCCAAAGAAAGTATGTGTAATTTTAACCAAATAACTGTATATTTTTAAAATTTTGCGTTAAGTGCTCAAACTTTTAAGACTGGAAATTTCATCGAATTTTGCAAAATACGCAATTCCTTGTGAATATTCAGTAGTGAATAAAACAGAGTGTTTTTAATTAATTTTGACGATACTTTACTGACATATAGTTAAAATGTAAAGCCTTTATTTTTCTTTCAAATTTTATTGCAATAACACATTTGCATTTAAACCTTTGAGATGGGTTTCATCTCATTTTATTTCTATCTCTTTCCTTTTTCCTCCCACTATTCTTGCTTCGCATTCTTGTCTTCTCGCCTTTTTCATTTTCTTTCTCTCTTTCTCTCTCTGTTTATTTCTTATCCCTCACCCCTGAAACATCTAATGAAAATTGGTTCTAATTCAAAGTAAATAACTAAACATTCGTCTAATATCCAATTCCAATGCTTATGTTCTATCTAGTATACCTACTTCTCTTCATGTGTATAATAGAATAACCTGCCATAGAGTTGTGCTTTTTACACAGTGACATCTATATATATTTTGTGTAACTTCGATACTGGATGTCATTCTGAGAGGAGCAACCAGATGAATGTCCTTTTTATATTTACTTCAATTCTTAACTTAGATAGCTAATAACTTTTACTTTAATACATATTATTTGTTTACTCACAATAGCTCTTGCGTTCTCATTCAAACCCAACATATCTAAATCTAACAAGCATCCATTTTATAACAGATGTTCCCATAGCACTAACTCTTTTGTACACATAGAAATTTTTCACCATTCCAATTATTAATTAAAATATTATAATACTTCTCTTTACACTTATATGTTTGAAATAAATAATGGAAATATAAAAATATACTTGTATTTTATTTGTAGCATATGAGAGGAATTATTAGTTACAGAGTAACACTGATTTAAGTTTAGTTATCTAAGGTTACAGTCCTTTCAGTAAATTAGATATGCTGATAATGTTGACAAAGCAATCAAGTCCAAACGATATCTTCCTCCACTTTAGTGAACTATTATTGTGAGCTTTCATTGGATTCTCTTCAAAAATTCCTTTTAAAGTACACAAAATTACATAAAGTTTTTGACTTTTAACACTTTCAAACACTTACGATTAAATATCAAGAATAAAAATCCAAGCTTTGATTAAAAATCAAATATGAAACAAATTTGACTCGAATACCCACTAATTGGGAAAATCGCGATTTGTTTGAAAAAACAATTGACTCTTCACTAAACCACCATTATTTCATTCCACCGAACGATTTTTATTTGGATATACTTTTTCAAAGGGACTGAACTCTGGAAAACAAGGGACATGACGAAAGTGAAAATTTTGATGACCACTATAGAACAAAACACGTTATCTGGTCCACTATAAAAAGAAAAACGATATCTTGTCCACTTTAGGACAAAACACGATATCTTGTCTATTATAAAACAAAACACGATATCGTGTTTACTATAAAACAAAACACGATATCTGATCCTCTATAAAACGAAACACGATACCTTGTCCACTTTAGAACAAAACACGATATCTTGTCCACTAAAAAACAAAACACAATATCTTGTCAACTTTAGAACAAAACACGATAGCGTGTCCACTTTAAAACAAAATCCAATATCGTGTCCATTTTAGAACAAAACACAATATCTTGTCCACAACAGAACAAAACACGATATCTTGTCCACTATATAACAAATTACGATATCTTGAGCATTGCAAAACAAAACGTGGTAGCTTTCTTACTATAGAACGAAACATGATATATTGTCCACTATAGAACAGAACACGATTCCCTAAACAGAGAATAGTGTGTATAAAAAGAATGAACTTAATCTAAATTGTTATATTTAAAGAACAAGGAAGATCTCATGAATGAAAGTTATGTCTGAACGAGTTGTAGCCAGAGTTTTTAAGAAACAGCCACTACATGGTTGTCCAAATGTCCATATGTAAAAGATGGATAAATCGCCTTGAACGCAATCTGTCGATATGAGAGTCATTCTTTTTTATACACCCTGTATTTATTTTTCTTCATTTGGAGAGTTTTAGCATAAAAAGTAAACATTTTCTTAAATAAGGACATGAGACTGATCATTCAAACTTTTTTTTTTTTTTTTTTACATTTATAATACAGGGAGTATTAGGAAGAATGATTCTCATCTTCTCAACAAATTGCACTCAGGGCGATTTCTCCGTCTTTCTCACATAAAGAACCATCTACTGGTGATCCCATAATACTTTAAGCGACTCCTCGTCCAGCAACTTAACTTTCATTCACGATATCGTCGTCATTCCATAAATATAACTATTTAAAATTGGATAATGCGCTCGCTGTGAGACTCATTTTACTTTGCTTCAGCAATGTCACAAATAGTATTTAAAGAAAAATACAAATGATTTTGACCAAGAAATTTGCCATTTAAATATCCTCTTCGAACCCTTCTCAAATTAGTCGATTCATTTATACTTACTAGTGCACACCATGCTTGGAAAAAGGGGAAAGAAGTCAATTTTCCTCAACGCTTCTTGGATAAAAGCATTGGTGTAAGTGAGTTTGCTCTTGTCCTCCACTGTGGGATTCCTGTCCAGACCAACCACTTCTACAAGCTCCTTGTAGATCTTCTCTTGTTCTTCTGGATAGTCAACAGCTGACTTGATGAACAGAGAAATGAAGGCGGCAACTGCCAGAACACCGTCTCCAATTATTTGAACGAGAGTGGACATCAAGGCTTTGTCTGGGAGAAAAGAGGATAGGATTGAGAATTTGAAACATATATTTAAAGCATCTTAATCCATTAACACCATTCTTAAACAGTAGATCAGGATTCTACATAGTAATATTTATCGTATTACATTTTGAAATGCTTTTATTGAAGAGTTAGTTCTGTGTAAATCTGGAAAAACTATGTGTGGTTTTTTTTTTATGAACAATCCTACATTTATTTTCCATTAAATAACAGGTTTGTTGTTGGTCAATTTTCAGACTCAAAAATTCTTGCTTCTATGAAAATGATGCGTAATGTGATAATAAGCAATTATGTCCCTTTAGATACTTATACAAGATACAAATTGTGTATCGTGAAATGTGTGCATTTTATCTTACATGTTTAGCGTATAAAAGTATAAGAATTTGTTTTGTGCAATTTTGAAAATTTAAATGTTTTTAGTGTTATTTAACTCTTCAGTTTATACCACATTTATTTCAGAAGAAACTTCGATATTTACCTGTAAAATAATGAGCGGAGGGATCTCCTTTGCTTCGTCTCGTACTCCTTTCTTTAATGTACTCGTCAATGATGTCACGAATGTGTTCCTCGTCATAAGTCGACTTATGCTCGTCAATGACTTTGTACAGAATACTTTCCACTTTTCTCAAGTTCATTACACTTTCTTTATACCCCGGTGTGGAGGGAAATATAATGTATCTGGAAAATTAATTCATATGAGTAATGTGTAATGTACAATTGATTTTGTTTGTCAATTCCCATTCCATTTTTTGCGAAATTTCTTTCAATCCCTTTTAGTTGTTAATTAGTGACGGGTATATAAGGATAAAAGCGCAGTGTCAATTTTTGCCCAAACTGAAATTCTCCCTCCATTTAGTAGCATCCGAAAGACACAATTTGTCTGTAGATTCATTTTTAAAACAAAAACTACAGAACAACAGAAAATGGAGGAAACTATTTTGCTGAACTAGGGATATTAACATTTGTAGTTCTTACTTCAAGATTAAAAAAATGAAGACAAACTACAATTCGATACATATTTCAGTAATTAACCAGGAACTGGCTTTACTCAAGAATACATTTATTGATGCCCTTCCACATTGCGATGATGGTTCGCATCATTTAAAAACATTATTTTCTCCCAAATTAAAAATTAATATTACTTGGCAATGTTTCCCGCGGGAAGTACGTTGCAAGGACTGAAACAGGACATCATCACTCCATAGCACTCATTTATCTCTCGCACGCGGTCTTCTGAGATTCCGGTCTCACCAAATAGCGTCAGCCTCAAGATGTCGTTGCATTTTCCAGTCAAGAACTCGATTATGTTGACTGTCTCGCCTCTCTTCTCCCTCAACTCATCGACGGCGGACTTGATGGAGTCGTACAGCGACCCTGACAGAAGGTCTTTGACGGACAAGGATAAACGCTCCTTCATAGATTGCAGGAAGAACTTGCGGTTAACTTTCCATTCTTCGCTGTTCAGAAAAGCGACACCTGAAAGATCGTTTTATTGGATACTTAGGTATTGATATGAGACAGTATTACACATTTGTCTTAATCGGTATGGAAAATGCCTTTTGTTGCCGATTTGTGTTTGGTAGCGTCCATCTATGTTACATGGAAGGGATAAGGCGTTTGTAAACATGTGTAAAGCTCTCATTTTAAACCTCTTTGCATCAATTAAAACTAAGTTGGTGTTAAGAGCCGCATTTAAATGTTAAAAGCAATGTTTTAAAAGCTAGCATTTTATAGAATGCTAGGCTTTTTTTAAGCAAAGTAAAAAATATGAGCTTTATTATATACTTTTGCTAGGTATTGTATGCAATACCTAAGCATTCTCTAGAATGAGAAATACTATTTATGCCAAATGTGAAAAATGGCCATGATAAGGCTATTATTTAAAAGACGTGCTTTCCTCAAAAATACTAATGTTATTATAAGAAACAATGAAAGAATACCATTAAAAAAAAAAAAAAAAAAAACTTTCCTTCACAGTACGTAAAACAATTTTATGTCATTCTTATTACAGAAAACAAAATTTCCATGTAAAAAAATATTACAGACAACAAACAAATAACACATCCGCGGCAATGGTATCAAAACAAGATTTTAGTGTTATATCAGGATTACTTACGTATTTAGGAATATTAGGGAGACCTGTTTTCCTAGGGCCATCATGTACTTAGAGATACCCCACTTTTATTGAATAATGTTTAGTTCTAAATTTAGTTACTCAGTTGGGTAAGTGGCAATACCAATTGCTTTTTTGGCAGCCATTTTTATAACTTAGAGGAGAAAATTGTTGCAAGTTATAAGCAGAAAACGTTTTCATATGGTCTGAAGAAAAATGCTGTAGCTCATCTCATTTATTGTTTTGCAAAGGTAAGTCAAGTACTTTGGAATCAGCTTTTTAAATTATAATTCAAATAATTTATGAAAATACTTGTAATTCACTATTAATTTGACACAATGCAGTTTGAATAATTACTATATGATAACCAATGACTGATAAATTAATTATCTGATATTATTTCTTTTATAAAATTCATCTGTATATGTTTGTTTTCTATAAATTACGTAGGAAACCTAATTTTAAGGGAATGGCCTTAGGTACACCAGCTACTGGCCCTAGGTACAAAGAGGTTTTGTACCTAGGGCCATTTGTGATGTTTCTTTAAAAAAATCTTCTATTGGACAGAATCTGTTATTTTAAGTCAGAATTTTAATTGGACAGAATCTGTTAATTTACTTACCCCAATGATAAGTAATTAGTATAACGATGTGTGTATATCAATTTTATAATTTTAAATGGGTCAGTGGATCTGTTTTTCTGCTTTAAAAATAGGTGGCCCTAGGTGTAGAGGTCTTTTTTACTTTCTACTTATGCTCACTTACCTCCGGAAAAGAAGGTATTCAGCAAACTAAAAACTTCAGATCGTTCAGCAAAACAATCCGCTTTAGAAACATGTGCTTCGCGAATAGCCTTTGCTGATCCCAAATTGATGTACAAAGTTCCAGTCACGTTGAAGCTAAATACGTCTCCGTATTTCTTCTTCATGTCATCTAAATGCAAGTGGCACTCCTTTTTATTGAGGAAGGGCCAGTAGCCTAAGAATGGAACTCCAATGGGACCTGGAGGAAGGCCACTTGTCATCAAAGAGTAGTAAGTGACTCCCACGAGTAGAGTAGCTAGAACTATGACCAGAGAAGTAGAAGAAAAACTGCGAACGGTGTCGAATATCCAATTTAGATTCATGGTGAAAAATACTAGAGAAAACCTGAAAATGTAAAACATAGGTAAAAGAGTAAGTGGTTCATATATCTTGGGAGTGATCATCACGTTTTCTATAGTTATATTGTTAAAGCTATATTTAAAAAAAAAAAAAAAAAAAAAAAAAAAAAAAAAAAAAAACGATATCGACCGGGAACCATACTTAACAAGGGATATGAAACATCGCACAACTTTCAATTAAACTTAATAATGCTGCTCACTGCATTTATATTTGCGATGGATTGGTGTAATTTACAGTTTTCGTTTTTTACTTTCAATTCAAGAAAAAAAATGGGCATTTTGGCAATATTTTCAGGAATAATTGTTACAATGGCAAAAAAAAAATACCTCCAAAAGTACGAAATTGAGGATTTTGTTCCATGAATATTACATTATTATTTCTTCTAAGTGAAACAGGGAAATATAAATCCTTGATGATCGATGATCATGAGATGAGAACTCAGTGTTAAAGATACAATTGCTGAAAACATCATTTTTCAATAGCAGCTATCCTATGCGTGTGGGCTATTTTTACCAAAACTTTAATAACATGTCCCCCTGGCCACCACTAACCCGTTCACAAAATTCCAAATAAATAAGTCAATAAGTTCGGGAGTTATGCTGACCACCGGCACACAGACAGACATTATTTCTAGATCACTTTTTTAAACTCAGGATGTTCCAAAACGTGGTGAAATTTGTTTGCCCGAATGCTATACTTTCTTTAACAAATAGGGTAATTGAAAGTAGAAACATGAAAAAAAAATTTAAAATATTAAATTATTTACTGCACTACAACTGACACATTTATTATTATTGTTATTATTATTATTATTATTAAATAATAAAAATTATAATAATAATAATAATATATTCACTATTATCATTATTTGTTGTGGTTGTTGTTTTGTATTTAAAGTATTATCTTCAAATGTGTACGGTAAAAACAGAGCCCGTTTAGTAGCACAGTCTTTAAAAAAATGGAAAAAACATTACATAATGTTCATAAATTTTCCGACTTAACGATCTAAAATTGTCGTTGAAACAACCTAAAAGAGTTACAGAATTAATTAAATTTCCTTTATTATATCTAGAAATACGGTATCTTGTTTTAGGAAATATTTCAGCATTTGTAACTAAAGATGAGACTCAATTCAAATCAAAGTAAATAAACACAAATATGAATGATCTTTTTTTAAAAATTATAATCATAACATTCTAATTATTATAATGAATAACCTAAATTTCAGTCCTATTTAAATTAAAGCATTTGAACGATTAAAAATTTAAAAAAAAAATTATACTAAAAAAATAAACTAGTATATATCCAAATAGCCTATATCTAGATATCTTTAGTTTGTAATAATCCTCAATTAGAAAAGTATCGCAACTCAAGTGCATTTTGAAGAAAAACAAAGAAAAGTGAGGTAAGTTATACATAATTGTAAATTGTAAATGTAAACGTCAAATATTTCCAACAAAGTAATTAACATTTGTACTACGATTTTAATTTTCTTATTATCGCTTTCTTAACAATTAAAATATTTGAATAGTGTGTACTTTTCCAGATTAAATCTCAAGCGTTAAAGTGTCATAAGTAAAGTCTAATTTGTATAAACTTGAGTTGAGTTATTAAATAAAGAAAATTAAATAAAAAGTATATAAAAAGTACACAATTTTAAATTAGAGTTTTAGTACATGGTTAGTACATGGTTTTTTCTACATGGTTAAGTATAATTTTTTACTTGCAACGTTTAAATATGTGTACAGTGCATTTTTTTCCTAAGATTTTTGTAACATTTCTCACATTAAACTAAAAAGATGCAACCCAATAAAATCCAAATATGATTCTTGAAATAGTTTGCTTGATGAAAGAAATTTTAATTATCTATTTATCGCTTACTTCTTTAAAAAATTTTAGATTTTCGAGTTGTGACACTTTTCCATATTTTCTCCAATTTCTTTGCACCAGTTAATTAAGAACGATTAAAAGACCATAAAATAATAGACTTACTTGTTTGTCACTTATCCTCAATTTTCATTCAGAGAGGCTATACTTGATATATTATGGTTTATACTTAATAAACGCCTATTGCAAATGCCGAGACGGGAGAGGTTATACTTAATAACCACCTAGTGCAAATGCCGAGCTTATAATGACAGCTCAGATTACTTAAGAGTTGTAAAAAGATGCTCTTTTTTCGATCTGCCTTTTGTTAACAATCTCAATAGATGTCGCCCCAATAGCTGTTCTAATCTGCATTTCGTGAAACAAGTCTGTAGATTGGCACATTGATAGATGTGTCGTTCTAATCATTTTACGAAGTGGAGCCACTCGGATTTCACTTCGTCGAGGTTTTACACTAGTTCAAAGTTAATTCTGAAATGTTCGTTTTTATCAATAAAAATAGTTATATTTGAGTTCGCAGCCAAAATCATGCTCTATAGACACTTGCAATATGTTAAATTATTAAGCTTTGATGAAATCTTTAAAAAAAAATGGTGAAAAAAAGTTCAACCGGGAGGGATTTGCATTTCGACCGGAAGTCTATCTACAACAACTCAAACTACATCCAATAGCTTAAACTACATGCATGTGCAATGCAATTTAGAACAATACTTTAATATAAAAATGTCCATTAAATTTTTTTTAAGCCGTTGATTGTTGAATTTAAACGTATTTACTAATCTTGCAACAACGTATAATTCATTTTTATTACAATTTTGTAGCTGATAAATTATGTTCGACGGGAGCTCACCGGAAAGACCACAATTTCATGCTCTTCCATGTGAAAAATTCTCTTTGAATTCCACCATCAATATACAATAACATTCAGAACTGCTTAGATTCTGAAGGCAAACTTGAGGGAACTCTGTATTGGCAGTGCAAGGGAGTGGACTTGCACTTCAAAATGAAATGTAAAGTGAAGAAAGGTGGTATTAAACTCTGGAAAACTTAGGTCCGAAAGAGATTTTATATTTAATGGAACAGAAGTTCGTTATAAAACATTTCGTTATATTTTTTAACATTTCATTAGGAAATCCCCTTAAAAAATCTGAATTTGAACAAAAATGAACAATCTGGACCAATTAGTTTACTTGAAAATTAGTGTCCCACTTGAAAATGACTTTGCCGCATCCCATGTTTGAGATGATGTCACTTAGTTACAATTATATTTTGGTCATATCTGAATTACATTGAAAAAATTCAGTATGGACTTCCCGTCGGAATTTCAGTCATCGGGTTGAAGTTCAGCATTTTATATTCAGCATGTTCATCTTTATTTTTTCTGAAGCGTCAATGGACAATTCCGATATTTTTTATTATTATTATTATTATTATTATTATTATTATTATTATTATTATTATTATTATTATTATTATTATTATTATTATTATTATTATTATTATTACTATTACTATTACTATTATTATTATTATTATTATTATTATTATTATTATTATTATTATTATTATTATTATTATTATTATTATTATTATTATTATTATTATTATTATTATTATTATTATTATTATTACTATTACTATTAATATTACTATTATTATTACTATTACTATTACTATTACTATTATTATTATTATTATTATTACTATTACTATTATTATTACTATTATTATTATTATTATTATTATTATTATTATTATTATTATTATTATTATTACTATTACTATTACTATTATTATTATTATTATTATTATTATTATTATTATTATTATTATTATTATTATTATTATTACTATTACTATTATTATTACTATTATTATTACTATTACTATTACTATTACTATTATTATTATTATTATTATTACTATTACTATTATTATTACTATTATTATTATTATTATTATTATTATTATTATTATTATTATTATTATTATTATTATTATTATTACTATTACTATTACTATTATTATTATTATTATTATTATTATTATTATTATTATTATTATTATTATTATTACTATTACTATTACTATTATTATTATTATTATTATTATTATTATTATTATTATTATTATTATTATTATTATTATTACTATTACTATTATTATTACTATTATTATTACTATTACTATTACTATTATTATTATTATTATTATTATTACTATTACTATTATTATTACTATTACTATTACTATTACTATTATTATTATTATTATTATTATTATTATTATTATTATTATTATTATTATTATTATTATTATTATTATTATTATTATTATTATTATTATTATTATTATTATTATTCAAATCTAAATGTTTCGAAAAGGCCATAAAGACAAAAACTTCTGCTCACTGCACTTTTTTTTCCTTTTTTTTTTCTTTCTTAAATTTGCAGCCAAAATTTACATGTTAGGTTTGGCGGGGAAATCACAAACAACTTGGCTTAAAACACAGCAGTGGAAACCAGTTTTGCAAGTTTCTCGCAAATCGCGCCAACCGGTACGGAATATACCGTATGTACATCGATCGGACGAGGTTTTCCGGGCATTTTCTTTTCTTAATATTTAAATAACTTCTCTTTTTAAAGAACTTTTGTTAGTATAGTTGGAATCAGAAAGGAATTCTTCATAAATATAAACTAATTTCACTCGTTTTTAAAAAATGCGGGAATTGTCCACTGAAATCTACCTGAGACTATATCACCGAGCTACATACGTGTATTGGTATATGAGCAGCATCAGTTCCTTATAAGCAGACTTCTGGTAGGAATTTCAGTAACTTTCGGTTGAAAATTTCCCTTTTATATCCGGCATATCCATCTTTTTAATTTGATGCAACAACATTTAATATTAATAGTTTTTAATTGTGTCCTTTTTATATGAAGGTGGTAAATTTTAAAGAAACACATTTTTAAGTCTAACTTTAAAGAAGTCTAAAACCTCGACCAGAAGACGTTTTTTTTTTTTTATTTTAATTAACCGTGAAACATCACCAAAATTCCAGTTTTATTGATAGCATATGTTTCATGCATACAGTTTAAAGTGTTGGGTGTAGTTTAAACTGTTATAGATAGATTTCCGGACGAAATGCAAATCACTTCCAGTTGATCTTTTGTTTACCTTAAGATAAAGTAGACATTGTAACGAAAATACATTTTCAAAGTTGATGTTATCAAAATTAATATCTTTATTTCTGTAGAAAATAAAATTATTTTTAATTTTCAATTTGATTTCGTTTTATTTCCCTTACTCCATAAATAGGCTTTATTTCATAAAATAAAAATAATTTGGGCTTAGTAAACAGGTAAATTTGTTAGTTTTTAAATACTTTTTATTTGTATACTTACAATAAATAGTTAGTGGACAAAAGTAGATTGGAAATAAACGAAACCGTCTACAAAAAAAACATTAATTTTGCGAAATATTTATAATTTTACTTCTAAACTGGGAGACCTAACTACTAAATGACAGATATAGGTTTTTTTTTTTTTTTTTTTTTTTTTTTACTTTTAATTAATATTCTAAACTTCACAATTTTATACTTGAAAACAAAACATCGCTTTATTTTATTTTTTTTAAAACAGGTTCGTTTTACAGAAAAAAATTAAATTTTAGATCCATTCCGGGAGATCTAAATATTTTCAATTTGACTAAAAAAAATTTTTGTAAATATGTGACCATGGTGGCAACTTTTTATCAACTTGAAATTTTGAATTTCTAAAAAAGGTTTTTCAATACGTCCTACTATATAAAGAGTGTGATAACAAAGTGAATAAATAAGTGTGCAGGCTCATGAACTATCAAATTGTCCAACTACCAAAGTACGGTTTGCTGTACGGAAACACGAAAACATACTATAAGAATTGACGGCCTATCGTTCGTAAAATGGTTTACTTAAGGTGTGTTTAAAATCTTCATAACCCCCTATAACTTGAAATAGATTGAAAAACAATCTTTTTTGTATTTATATCGGGAATGTATTCCTCTCTATTTTTTAAGAAAACTAAATACAAATACTACTGGTCAGCTTAACTTTCCAATTTCTTTTTCTATCGGTAAAATACAGTGATTTTATTAAATGGAAGTACTTAAAAAATTTCACTAACTTTAAAATTTTCATAAATTTCATAAATATCCGAGTTTAGTTTTAGTTTTTAGTCATTTCTAATTTGAAATATGCTCCCAAAAAGTATACTTTTTGTATATAAATATTTTTGTTTATAATTTTGTATCATGAATATAAAGATACGTAAATACATTTACGTATCTTTATATGTATGATAATTGGGATTTAAAAACAACTTCTCAGACACTTTATGCATTTCTTATGGGACGAAGATGGAAAATCTCTCCCCGGCGTTCATTTACGACCAACGACAAATCAGCAAGCATCACCTTGTCGTCACTCTCCATATATAGGCACTCTATATGGAACAAGATAACCGCCGGGAATGGTATTGTAGTTCAAAAGACGATAATCGCCACAAGCAAGCCAATCACAGTTAGATTTCTTTTTTTACCATGTGAAGTTTCGAGGGTCGAATATTACGTTGTGACATACGAAATTCGAATTCCTACATTGCAGCTTGCAATGTATCAGGAGGAAGACGACGTGATTTAAAAAAAAACAAAAAAAAACAGGCGGACCTTAGGTTTCCAAATGATGTTGTACAGATCTAGGAACGCGGCAGTGTTCCGCCGCCAAGTCCGATATCAAAGCGGCAGACATGTAAGTGTATAGTTTTCACTAATGTTTTTAAAAGTGAAGAACATCTTCATTTGGAAAATAAGTGTACTATTGCTGCATTTAATTAAATTACTTAATCAGAAAACTGTTCAACTGGACGATGTGTCCAGATTGTGCGTGTTGAAAAATCCTAGTCATCATTTTTTGAAGTCAACTTTGGGCACTATGACTATCTCTAACAGGTAGGGCCAAATTGTCTTGGAAATGGGAAACGATATAGCGATAAACTTTTAACCAGAAGGTTTGTTCAAAGTGTTAGTCATCGAACACAATTAATAATACAATTAATTTATTGACATTATATTAGGTTTTAGATAATTGTAAGATTGCAGCACAAGCTCGTAGTAACAGCATATGCGATAGCTTGATTGATCCTATGGCTTGTTGTCAACTCGAAAGACAAATGTTTTTGTTGCTTGTTATCAAGTTCAATTCGGGATGTCATTTGGGTAATGAAGATATCGCACAAGTTTTTCAAATAATTAGTACAAGTTTAATATCTACTCATATTTTTTGGAGATAAAATGATACTTTACAAACATATACAACAGTTCCAATTCAAAATTCAATTGTCGCTGCTAATTCTAATTCCTTGGATGCATTAGTATTCTCGTTCGCCCTTCCATCAGAACTTCGAAAGAACTATCGTTCACGCCATCTTCCAGTGAAATCTGGAAGTTTTTTATGAGTGTGGTGACGAACAAGAAGACTTGCATCATTGTGAAGCTCTCTCCGATACAAGCACGCTTACCTAGAAAAGAAAAGTCAGACAAATTACGAAAATTCCCCTGGGAATCAGAAAAAGGCAATGATTATCATCATATAATTTTAATCTTTAACCGTCAATGGATTCACGCGATGTACTAAAATTTCTCTACATTCTATAAAAAAAAAATATTCAAAAGCGTGTTCGATAAGGTACTAAACTTGCTGTCGCCTCTCAGTCTAATAATCTTTAACAGTTTCGAGCAGATAAAACATTATAAAGTGACTATTGATTAAAATATTGCTGATGTATTGAGCATAAATTTACCCATTCCGAATGTGACCAGAGATTCCGGCTTTCGTCTTCCTTCCTCGACAATGAACCGAGTTGGATCGAACTTCTGTGGTTCCTGGAAAGATTCTGGGTCATGGTGAGCCGAATGAGTATTCATCAGGGAAATAGCTCCCTTCGGGATCCTGTATCCACGAAGAGTTGTTTCTTCTGTAATTTAAAGAGGACGGTTTATTAGCCAAGACATTTAAATTGCCCCAAAGATTGTCTTTAGTTGCTTCATAGCAATTTTTAACAGATAACTTGGCCTTTTACCTTTTCATAAAAACCTCTTCTTTTTTTTTTTACATTTTTATTCAGGGTATATTAAAAAGAACGACTAGTCTTCTCAAAAGATTGCGTTCATGGCGATTTTTACACCTTTCACACATGAAGAGCCATCTAGTGGCTATTCCATAAAATTCTAGGCAACTCCTCTTCCAGTGACCTAACTTTCATTCACGAGACCTTCGTCTGTCCATAAATATGACGTTTAGAATTGGGCAATTCGTTTTCATACACATTATATTTCAATATAACAAATAGTATTTAAAAAAAAAAATTACAAATGAGTTTGACCAGGAAATTTGGCTTTTCAGTTATCCAAGTTGAGCCCTTCTCACAATAGTCGATTCATTTGATTTGCACTTACTTGTACACTCCATGCCGGGTAAAAGGGGGAAGAAGTCCGATACCCTCAGGGATTCTAGAATGAAAGCATTGGTGTAAGTGAGTTTGCTCTTGTCCTCCACAGTGGGATTCCTGTCCAGACCAACCACTTCCACAAGCTCCTTGTAGATCTTCTCTTGTTCTTCGGGATGGTCAAGAGCTGATTTGATGAACATAGAAATGAAGGCAGCAAGTGACAAGACGCCGTCTCCAATAACTTGGATGAGAGTGGCCATCAAGGCTTTGTCTAGGAGGATAGGAGATTGAGAGAGTGAAACGTTTTAAAGCATATCGATTCATAACACCATGTTTACAGTAGACCAGGATTCCACACTCTAACATTTATTGTATTACATTTTAAGTGTGTGTGTGTGTGTGTGTGTGTGTGTGTGTGTGTGTGTGTGTGTGTGTGTGTGTGTGTGTGTGTGTGTGTGTGTGTGTGTGTGTGTGTGTGTGTGTGTGTGTGTGTGTGTGTGTGTGTGTGTGTGTGTGTGTGTGTGTGTGTGTGTGTGTGTGTGTGTGTGTGTGTGTGTGTGTGTGTGTGTGTGTGTGTGTGTGTGTGTGTGTGTGTGTGTGTGTGTGTGTGTGTGTGTGTGTGTGTGTGTGTGTGTGTGTGTGTGTGTGTGTGTGTGTGTGTGTGTGTGTGTGTGTGTGTGTGTGTGTGTGTGTGTGTGTGTGTGTGTGTGTGTGTGTGTGTGTGTGTGTGTGTGTGTGTGTGTGTGTGTGTGTGTGTGTGTGTGTGTGTGTGTGTGTGTGTGTGTGTGTGTGTGTGTGTGTGTGTGTGTGTGTGTGTGTGTGTGTGTGTGTGTGTGTGTGTGTGTGTGTGTGTGTGTGTGTGTGTGTGTGTGTGTGTGTGTGTGTGTGTGTGTGTGTGTGTGTGTGTGTGTTTTCCATTACCTATTTGGTAACTGATTGATAACTTTCCAGACTCACATATTCTTGCTTTTATGAACATGTTGTGATAAAAAGAAAATATATCCCTCAAATTTAAAAGATTAAAAGAGACAAATTTTGCATAAGGAAATTTAGAAATTCTGCTCATATTTAGCTTTCAAAATTCAAAATGTAAGAATAAATTTTGTGAAGTTTGAAAAAACTATCATTTTTTTCATTTTATTAAGTTCTTCAATCTACACCAGTCTTATTTCAGAAGAAACTTCGATATTTACCTGAGAAATACTGAGCTGTGGGGTCTCCTTTGCTTCGTCTCGTACTCCTTTCTTTAATGTACTCGTCAATGATGTCACGAATGTGTTCCTCGTCGTAAGTCGACTTGTGCTCGTCAATGATTTTGTACAGAATACTTTCCACTTTTTTCAGGTTCACTTCACTTTCTTTATATCCCGATATGAAGGGAATTATAAAGTATCTGGAAAAATAATGCTGAGTTGTAAGTAGTGCGTAAGGTACATTCGATTTTGTTTGTCAATTCCCTTTCCATTTATTGCGAAGCTTCTTTCAATCCCTTTTAGTTACTCACAAAAGAAGGATACGTGAGATAAAAGCGCAGTGTCGAGCTTTTGCCCAAACTGAAATTCTCACTTCATCTAGTAGAATGTGAAGGTTCATTTTGGGAACAAAGGCGTCAGATCAAGAAAAAATGGTGAGAGCCTTTTTTCTGAACTAGGGTTGGTTGGTTGGTTGGTTGTATTCAGATTATCTGGCGCCGTCAGCAACACGAGGGCTATAATGCGCCGAAACATTTCGTCATTTAACAAACCAACATACATTTACAAACATCCATGCCAACACGGGACTCGAACCCGCAACCTCGCGGTCTAGAAGCCAGCACGCTAACCACTATACCGTTTGGTCAGCTTTCTGAACTAGGGAAAACGGAGCATTGCCACGACAGTGATGGATTATTTTAAAGCATTTAAATGATAGTACACCTATTTCCCCTGTAAATTACAAGTATCCTTAACACAATTTATACCTTCCAATAGTCTCCTGCTGAAGTATTTTCTAATTTCCTTTCACCACGTTGTCAAACGTGCTTAGAAACTTGTAAAAATCAGCAATCACAGCGTTTGAAATAACTGGTGTAGTATTCAGAGACAGTGACGTGACAGCATCTAGCATAACTGTCTAATAATAAGAAATACCACTGACCGATATTTTGATTAACAATTGATCATTTAGAGGTGATCTGCATCGGACAGTGAACATGACCACCATAACAAGATAATAAAAACTGCTAGCTTTTAGGCCATATAAACAGTAAAATGATAAAGTTTGCCACTCGTGTACAGGCAATGGCCAGGAAGGCCAATTTGTTTCAAAGTTCAAAAATAAGGGCAAGGTACAGTACGCAAAAAAAAAATTCGAACTATAGCTAAATCTTGTATTCTAATTAATGAAATAACAAAAGTCAAGTACCGTTGTAAATTGTGGAAGGTCTTTATTAATTGTGTGTAACTTTTTTTTATCATGAGGGATCATCTACCTATTAAAACTAAAACAAACTTTGAAAAGTTCAATGGCGACCCCATAATATTATAAAATATTTAGATTTAGAATTGAAAAAAACGTCCAAATACCAAATTTCATAATTTTCCAAAGAGTGGTTAGTAATTTAAATAATGTCAAGAAAATAGTAAATTAATGTTTAAAAATATTTTTTTTTGGCCATAAATTCTTATATAGTTAATATATTTTAGCAATTTTTATTTCAAAGGGCAGTTTGCTTAAGGCCAAACATAAAGGACATGCAACTTTTGTATTAAACAGTTTTTTAATAATTAATTATTAATTAATAAAACAAATTTTAAATTTTCTAAATAGAAACATATAGATATATATATATATATTTAATTTCATTAGAATTATCATGGTCTAAAATCCAACCAGAATTTTCTTCATTACGTTTTAACTTTTAGCTCTCCATATTTTAGCAAAAAATGTAAACAAAGCTCACTTTAAGGGACCGCGTAATAGATTATGTCTTGAAAGCATTCAAAACGTTCGATTCAGCCCGCGATAAAGAAATTTGTCCTCAAGATCGTTCGAAACACTTTCGTTCATAAGTGACGTGTTTCTCTACATTTTGTACTGAAATTTGGTATCAAGGGTAAATGAGGTATTAAATCGAATAAAAACATAAACAAATAGGAGTTCGTATTGCAATTTTTAAAGTTAAATTTACTTAGTATACAGCCCCCAAAGAAAACATTTTGCATCTAATATATTGAAAATCGTAAACAAAACATTTTGGCGCAAATTGTATTGATTCTACGATAATTAAAATCGAAGATATAGCCATCGTTTGGATTTTTTTTTTCTTCTACATACTGTACCATGCCCGGAGACAGGATTTTTTTTTTTTTTTCTGGGATGGGGGGGGGGGGTTATGGTCGAAGATTTTATTGAATACATATAACAAGTTTCATAAAATAAAAAGAAGGGGAAGTGGCAAAACAAGATTTCACACAATTTCGGGGGGAGGTTGGTTGTCCCGGGAGTCCCCAAAAGTCTACGGCCCTGCAGGGTACAACTCTACTGCACAGATTTCAGAAATTGAACGGGAACAAGGCTTCCTCAAATGCACACTTATTGATGCCCTTCCACCTTGTGAGCATGGCTCGCATCATTTTAAAGACGATCTCCCATTGGACAAATTTAATGTACAGATGAGTGTCCATAGATTAGTTGGGCAATGGAGTTCAAATAGATTTGTATAACTCTTAATAACAAGGCATAATAAACATGTTTTTTTTTGCATATAGAATGACATGGTGAACATAAATTAATTTGGGAAAAGGAGTGGTTTATAAAGCCTAGTTATTATTAAGAGTTATTCAGATGTATTTGATAGAGGTCGGGGATATATCGATACAACGATATTTTTATCGATATTTCTAAAAAAAAAATCGATATTAAAAATATTGATAAAAGTCACCGATATATCGATATTTTTAAACATTTTTATTTTTTCGATGATCGTTTTGGAGTGCTTATACATGTGTTTTTTCAATTTTCTTTATTCCCTTTTCAAAAACTTTGAACTAAAGTTTGAACTTGACTGAGAGACAGTTAAAATGGCACCAAATATTCAATATTTTGCGATACACTTAAAAGCTATTGCAAATTATCTAAATTTTTCTTAAAATCACTGCACCAATTAAGCGAAAATATAACTTTTTTTTTTTTTTTTTTTTTTTTTTTTTTGTAATAGATCCATTTCAGTTGAAAAAGTATTCACCTTACAAAAAAGCAATCATGTAATTAGGAAATTCACTCCGAAAAATTTTGTTTCAGGCAAAAATTGATAATCAAATAAAAAAAATCATGTATCGATACATCGATAGTTTTTTCTATGCAACGATACAGTATCGTGAACACCCTGCATTACCTGGCAATGTTTCCCGAAAGAAGCATGTTGGAGGGTGTAAAAATGGACACCAACACTCCGTAACACTCGTTTATCTCTCGGACGTGGTCTTCTGAGATTCCAGTCTCACCAAACAGTGTCAGCCTCAAGATGTCGTTGCACTTTCTAGTCAAGAATTCGACAATGTTGATCGTCTCGCCCCTCTTCTCCCTCAACTCGTCGACGCCGGACTTGACGGAGTCGTACAGCGATCCTGACAGAAGATCTTTGACGGATAAGGACAAGCGCTCCTTCATAGATTGCAGGAAGAACTTGCGGTTGACTTTCCATTCTTCACTGTTCAGCAAAGCGACACCTGAAAGAAGGTCGGGGCGTTATACTTAGATGTTGGTATGAGGCAATATTAATAATAATGTTACGAACTTTCTCCGGGAAAATGACGACACAAATTTAAAAAAAAAAAAAAAAAAAAAAAAAAAAAAAGCTATAATTTAAACTTCTTTCACAAAACTTCTTTCACAAAACTTCTTTAAGCAACACTGAACTCTATATAAAGCTTTACCAACAGCTTTAGGTCATCCAACTTCAGACATAGCGGTAATTTAGGACACCGCAAAAGTAAACAAGCGCTGAGACGCGTTCAAAATAACACTCAAATTCCAAGCAAAATAAGAAATATGAGACTTATTATATACTTTCCCTAGGCATTGAAACAATACCTAGGCATTCTACACAATGAGAAATGCTATTTAGGCAAAGTACAAAACAAGATCATTAGACTATTTTTTTTTTTTTTTTTTTTAAAGTGCATTCCTCAGATATGCAAATATTATTATTAAAAAAAAAAAAAAAATGACTCAATGCCGTTAAAAATACTTTCCTTAAAAATACGTAAACAAATGTTAGAGTTATACAAAACAAAATAAATGCCCTTCTTATAAAAAAAAAAACCTAATTTTCACATAAAAAATATTACAGACAACGAACAAATAACATATACGCGACGATATTTTCAAAGCAAGGTTTAGATGAGTTAATAGCAGATCAAGTCTACTTACTTGTACTACTTACACTACTTACAACTTATGTACACTTACCTCCTGAAAAAAAGGTGGTCAGCAAATTGAAAACTTCGGATCGTTGAGTGAAACAGTCCGATTTAGAAATGTGTGCTTCGCGAATAGCCTTTACAGATCCCAAATTGATGTACAAAGTTCCAGTCACGTTGATGCTGAATATGTCCCCGTATTTCTTCTTCATGTCATCCAAATGCAAGTAGCACTTATTTTTGTTGAGGAAGGGCCAGTAGCCTAAGAATGGAACTCCAATGGGACCTGGGGGAAGGCCACTTGTCATCAGAGAGTAGTAAGCGACTCCCACGAGTAGAGTAGCTAGAGCTATGACCAGAGAAGTAGAAGAAAAACTGCGAACGGTGTCGAAAATCCAATTTAGATTCATGGTGAAAAAAGGAGAATACCTGAAAATGTAGAGTGTAGGTACAAAAGTGCAACTTTGGTCTAATCGTCACTTTTTCTATACTTATGTTAGTAAAATTATATTTTCAAAAAAACAATATCAACCAACATCATAATTAAAAATATAAAATTAAATAATTTGGATATTAAATAATTAATTTGATGCGAGAAATGTTGCATGCACTGTTATTGTTGTTGCTGCTGTTATTATTATTATAATTATTATTATTATTGTTGTTGCTGCTGCTGTTGCTGCTGTTGTTATTATTATTATTATTATTATTATTATTATTATTATTATTATTATTACTGTTATTATCACTATTATTATTATTATTATTATTATTATTATTATTATTATTATTATTATTATTATTATTATTATTATTATTATTATTATTATTATTATTATTATTATTATTATTATTATTATTATTATTATTATTATTATTATTATTGTTATTGCTGTTGTTGGCGGTGGTGGTGGTGGTGTTATTATAATTACTATTATTCTTATTAGTAGTAGCAGTATTAGTAGTAGTAGTAGTAATATTATTATTATTACTATTATTATTATTATTACCATTATTATTATTACTATTATTATTATTATTATTATAATTATTATTATTAGTTGTTGATGTTGTTTTGTATTTAAAGTTTTACCTTCAAAATTGTTACGATGAAAACAGCACACTTTTAGTAGCATTATCTTTTAAGAACCAGTTAAAAGCGTGACATAATATCCACACATTGAATATCACCTTAAAACAAAAGTCCATTTCTTAAACCCCGTCGAGAGTAACATAAAATTTGGAAACATATGAAAAGATGTAAATAACGAACATTATTTCAATTGTTTTTCAAGGTCGACATCAATTCGCAATATGACTTCCTACTCTAGAAAAAAAAAAAAAAACACTTTCCCAGATTTCAAAAAAAAATTATTTTGAGTTTATTATTAGTTATAAAATGTAACTTAAATTACTTAAAATTTTCTGTTGCTCCTACTCCTTTAAAAATCGCTAAAAAGTTGGGGTTTTTTTTTATGAAATACTAATTGTAACATGTTTAAAATTAAACAATAATTAAATGAAAAGATTTTAAGAATGATAAGTTATAAGTTATCTTTTTACAATAATATAATCATTACACTAATATAATTATTATATAGAATAGCACTAAAGCTCAAGTCCTATTTAAATTAAAGCATTTGAATGATTAAATATTAAAATATCTTTAATTTAAAACAAAAATGTAGTATATATTGAAACCGTCTATATCTAGAAATCTGTGTTTCGTGATAATCCTCACATGAAAAAGCATCGTAATTCAAATAAAGAGAAGAAAAAATAAGAGAGATATACCGTTGAAGTAAACGTAAAATATTTCCAGCAAAGTAATTAACATTTAGCTGCGATGTTTAATAAAGAAAATTAAATAAAAAGTAAATAACTTAGCAAATGTTTATTAAAGAAAATTAAATAAGAAGTAAATAAAACGTACTCAATTTTAGATTAAAGTTTTAATTTTTCATATTTTTGTAGTTATTATTGTTCTTTACAACATAATTAAGTATGATTTTTATATTTGTGACCTTCAAATGTTTGAACGATGTACTTCTAATCAAAAAATTTTGTAATATTTCTCACATTATTCCAATATTTAAAACCAATTAAATTCAAATGTGAATACGTGAAACATTTTGCTTGATGGGCGACTTTAATTATCTATTTGCTGCTTTCTTCTTCAAAATTTAAAGTTTTGAATTGTTACACTTCCACAACATCACAAATTTCACCTAAACATTTATTTACAGACAATTAAACGACCATAAAATAATAGACTTACTTGATGGAGACTTATCCTCTATTTTCATTCAAAGAGGCTGACGCCTATTGCAAGTGCCGATCTCATAATGACAACTCAAATTATAGGAGTAACAAGAGGCTCATTTTTTTTTTTTTTTTAATCAATCTGCCTTTTGATATAAATCTCAATAGATGTCGCCACGAGAGCATGAAATCATTGCTCTAATCGCCGAGTTAAATCGGAGGTCACGGTTAAATCGAGAGATGAATTGGAGGTCATTCAAATATGATTTAGCCTGGGATCTAGTGATATAGGACGATAATCAGGTCCGTAGATATAAAAAAAAAGTATTGAAAGGATTGTTGATGATAATGCGGTGTAACTGGGTTTCAGTATCTTGATATTCGTTGATACCGTTTCAAGTTCGATTTTGAGTGTTTATCGACAACGGGAAAATCTGTGGAGGCCTAATTAATCCCCTTGCCATCATCCAATCGGGCTGAATCTTGCAGATAGATTCGATGTCGATGACAATGCATTCTATCAAATTTTGCCGGCTGTCACTGTCACTAAATGGTCGCTTTTATGGAATACTAATAGTAAAGTAAAACTTGGCGTCATTCAATCGCACGGAAATAGCATTTAACCAATCATTGAAGAAACTCTTTCCTATTGCCAAAAAATTTTTAATAAATAAATAATAAAATAAATGGCTTTAATCAGAATAAATAAAAGGTATATAGATATGAATGCATAAATTCGCATTCGTTTTAAATTAATACATTTTGAAAAGTAGTTTACCGGATATTCTGATGATACAGATGTTTTTAACATTTATATTTAAATGTCAACACCAAATACGCTGGCAACAGAAACGGTGCTATATTAATGAATACAAAAATTGGTGATGCCTATAAAGGATTTATTTTAAAAACTTTGTTTTTATGGGTTAAATTATTTATTATTATTATTTTATTTTACACTGCAGCACTCGTACTTAAGTGGAGAATTAACACAGTTCAGCAGCATTCCACTGCCATTTATAAAAATGTTTCAAAATCCAGTTCTTTTTGACTTGGAATTCTGATTCATTTGCTATATTCACAGACAAGCGTCTTAGTACACTATTACTTTACTCTACATAACTTGTAAAACGTAGGTAGCACTTTTGTAGCAAATATTAGTAGACGTTTATTAACAATTAATATGTGCAAAAGACAGGAAATTGTCTCAACTCAACAATTTATTACTTTTGTTCTTCTGCCGAACATTGCCGTTCCGATCAATTTTTCAACACATGTTGTCAATAACCAGACTGTCATTTTAACATTTTGTTTACAAATTCGCCATTTTTAAAAGATAAAATTATCAAAAAGATTTTTACATACGTTTCAGCTCACGTAAAATATTTTTGTTCCTATCCCTTGCTTGCTGATATTTACTGCAGTAAATAACAGCAAGGGGTAGGAGCAAAAACTTTCGCGTGCCACAATCTAAAATTCTGACAATTCCTTGGTAGAATTTGTTCTTACTCAAAAACAAAAAACTCTTAGAGTGGGTTATATCTTTTATCCTAATTGATACAAGAAAAAAGAAACTGCTTAAATTAGTGGAAGATTCTTCATAAATGCATGTAGTGCCTTGCCTAGAAGAATCATGTACTTATTGGAGCCAAAAACGGGCCAAAAATTGTCGCCAGCACTTTGAATATACTAAAATCATATTTTAAGAATATATTTTTTCATAATCACCTAAAATTCCATGTTCTCTTTCATAGATTTGTTTCAAATAATATTTCCCCCCCCCCCCCCTTTTATTTTAATTTTGCAAAGGTAGTGAAGTATCATTTGGATGACGCGTCGCCGTATAGAAAACTCATTTTTGAGCTACTTTTTCAGATTTAGAGAATTTTATTTTAGCATAGTTTTACTTTTTAAATCTTTTTTAGTGTATTTTATAAAAAATTTCAATTAAAATATTTTTTTATTTGACCGTTTTATGCGTGTCACTGACTTTTCCATGAATTGAGTGACACCGAATGCCGAACATCCAAAAGAGCCCGAAAATGCAATGTTGATAAACGATATTTTTAGTACACTTTTTAAATGCTTATCAATAGTTGAAAATATTATTTACAATTTAAAATGCGTTTCGTAGCAAATTGGTATTGAAAGGAAAATAGAAATTCAAGCAAGACAATATAAATCAACTGAAGCTTCGTTTTCAAAAAATATTAATAGGAGGAAGATAAGTATTTTCTATTTTTCATTCTTATTTTCTTCATACTAAGTATGTGCAAGTCGTTGTTAACCCGCAATAAGCTTTTGTTTGCGTTTTATCTTTTGGCCAACGCATCATGTGGAAGACGCCTTCCGAATTTTATTTTTTTTATTTTTAGAACATATATAAATAAAGTTCCAGATATCACCATTTAATATTAGTTTTGTTAAACTTACAGAGTTTTTAAGGTAATTAAAAACATTGCACATTATTTTCACTAGAAAAATCAACACGGTTTTTTTTTTTTTTTTTTTTTTTTTTTTCCTTCTTTTTTTTTACTTATCTAATAAATATTTCTACTATATAATTTATTCATACTAGGCATTACTTTCATACTAATTGACAAACAAAAAAGTATGATAATGTGGCTTTTAAGCAGTAAATCAAATAGTGTTATCCAAATGATAGTATTTGAAATTGCAATATAAAAAAATTTAAATAAAATATGTTAATATAAATATATAACTCCAAATCTAGAGAAATACTATTCTAAGTTGATCCATGTTACAGATTTTATCATTAGATAAATAATTACCTTAATTTTTTTATTTTAATTTATAAATTCTAATTTTTGTCTGTTTAAAAAAATCCACCCTCATGGACATGATACATGATGTTTAATCATGCCATTTACCATCATTTGTTTACCTCATTTCAAAAAATCTCAATATATCACCTTAAAAAACATGAGAATTTTGAGCTAAACACAAACGTTAGCTATACTTTTTTAGGGAATTTTTATAGGAAATTAATTGAAGTTTTCCAGTTGCATTAAGGCCGACCAAACGGTATAGATGGGTAGCGTGCTAGCTTCTAGACCGCGAGGTTGCGGGTTCGAGTCCCGTGTTTGGCATGGGTGTTTGTAAATGTATGTTGGCTTGTCTAATGACGAATGTTAGGGCGCATTATAGCCCTCGTGTTGCTGACGACGCCAGATAATCTGAAAACAACCAACCAACCAACCAGTTGCATTAAGCCTTGAAGGCGCAGTAAGGCCCTAGTGGATAAATCTCCAAACAACCAACCAACTTGAAGATTTGTAGTTGCTGATGAGATAAAAAAAAAAAAAAAAAAAAAAAAAAAACTTTTTTATCCGAGTAATAATTTAGATTTCCAATTAAAAACCTTAACTTTAAAACATTTCACTCTAAAAAATTATTACAGTTAGAAAAGTTAATTTACTTGCAATGAGTTTGATATTTTTGTTCCATTACTATTTACAATATTGCTAAATTTTAGAGTTAATATTAAAATGATTCCTGAAACTCATCCACTCTATCCACGACTAGTCAATGTTTAGTGCCTTCCATTCCGCTTTTATAGCTGACTGATTTTCCTTTACAGAAAAACATTACGGAAACGTCCCTTGGAACGGATCCGTAAAAGCTTTCTATTACTTACCATGTTTAATACAATTCAGGCTGAAATATTTCATACTTAAAATAATATATAATCCATAAAAAAAAGTTTATAATATAAATCCTTTATATGCATTGCCAATTTTTATATTTATTAGCAAACTTTTCTGTTGCCAGAGTGTGCTTGGTGTTGACATTTAATTTTAAATACACTGTTAAAAATTTTGTTCCACCTTGCACCAAAAATTGGTTCCCATTTAGCTGCCACCAACATTTGGTGCTTAGTTTCACGATTTAATGGTGCAACCTCGGACCGTAAGCACCATTAAATCGCGAAACTAAGCACCAAATGTTGGTGGCAGCTAAATGGGAACCAAATTTTGGTGCATGGTGGACAATTTTTTTTAACAGTGTATTAAAAACATCTCTATCATTAAAATATCCGGTAAACTACTTTTCAAAATGTATTAATTTAAAACGAATGCAAATTTATGTATTCATATCTATATATCTTTTATTTATTCTGATTAAAACCATTTATTTTATTATTTTTTTTATTAAAACATTTTTGGCAAAAGGAAAGAGTTTCTTCAATGATCGGTTAAATGCTATTTCATTGCGATTGGATGACGGCAAGTTGTTTAAATAGTATTCCATAAAAGCGACCTTTTAGTGACAGTGACAACCCCAAAATTTGATAGAATGCACTGTCATCGACATCGAATCTATCTACCAGGTTTCAGCGAGATTGGATGACGCAAGGGGGATTAATTAGGCTTCCGCAAATTTGCCCGCCATCGACGTACCCATTCAACCACCTACACACACACAAAACTGAAATTAATATAAAGGATTTAAAAAACCACACATTGCTTAAGTGTATGCTTTCATTGACTAACCTAACCCACATTAATGGAAAAAAAACACAAGAAAATATTTTTCTTTTCGTCACTTATCTCCAAATATAACATCCTCTTGAAGAAAGTATGACATGTCTAATTGAAAAAAGAGCTGGCTTATTTATCCATGTTAAAAATAGCTGGTGGTATCACTCCAAAGCAGGACACTTCTTGTTTTTCTCTCATTCAAACTGTGTGTCCATTCATCCAAATCATAGGGAAACATTGTATAAGTCCTACTCTTAAATGAATAACAATTTTGTTTGAAGCCCTAAAATATACATAAAGAAGTAACTTGTATTAATAACTGCACCCAGAAATCATGTTAAATCGATTTTGAGAATGTTGTGTTGTTTGGGGAGCTTGTGTTGTTTTTGTGTTTGAGAATTATGAATAAAAAAATAATTTTAAACTTTCTTGCGTAATTCACATATTTACGCGTATTACCAACAGAATTTCAGTACTAAAATAACGACTTGTCTAGCACAAATAACTCTTGAACTAGTATGAACTGGTATGAAAAACTATGTTAAACTGTGTTAGTTCTTAAATTTGATAATTATCGAGCAAAGGGACATGATTTTTATTTATTTTTTTAATAAAGTGGCATACGTAGTATGAAAAAACTAAGCTTACTTATTAAATATTATAATTCTGGAAATAAGTAAATAATTCGTTAAATAAGTAATATAATTAATTCGTTAACAAAGTGATTTAATTATTTCTTGAACTAAGTGACTTACTTTAGTTTCTAAAAAAAAAAAAAGGTAAAAAAAGTCAAAGCAAAAGTTGTAGTGTTTAAGAATAAAAACTTTTTTTTAAAAATTAGAAAATAAGTATGAAAATTGTCTTTTTGAATATGGTAACAAAGGCCAGAATAGCATAAAGCTTAATGTTGGATTTCTAAGGTAGTGGAGGTTAAAAATATTTTATTCAAAAAAAATTACAGTTTGGACTTTTTATGATAATTGGATCGGCAATCAACACTTTTATAGTACGTAACATGTTTCGAGTTAAGGCTTTTATGCAACAACAAAATTAAGCAACTTGTCCGTTTTTTACGTGTAAAGCTGTTAAGAGGAAATCCTAATAATGATCCTTCACTATATTCGCTCTCGCTGTGTTCTAGCCCAGTGCATTTAGAAACTACTTTCTATAAAACCTTGACATTTGGTGAGTAGGCACGAAAATGATCACTTAATGAAATGACATAAATTATTTTCATTTAATGTCTATCTATTATAAATGAAAATTGAAATAGCAAAATACAAAACCAGGTAGAGCCACTGCATAAGCATTGACGTAAGGATTTCAAATGTAAAATAAAATATACCAGGCTCTATTTTCCGATTTTTTAATTTTTTTCATTTCATTAAATGATAATTTTCGTACCTATTCACCAAATGTCAAGGTTTTATAGAAAGTAGTTTCTTAATGCACTGGGCTAGAAGATGTAGCAAAGAGAGTATAGGGAAGGATCCTTACTAGGACTTCCTCTTAAGTTATCCTATTGGAATTAATAAGGTAATGGATGTTAAAACTCTTTTATACAAAAAAAAATTGCAGTTAATACTTTTTATGATAATTGAATAGGTAATCAACACGTTTATAGCACTTAATACCTTTTTACTCTTAGGCATTCATTTACGTAAGAATTAAAAAAAAAAAAAAAAAAAAAAAGATAGCTAATTTCATATATTGATATCAAAATACTTATTTATAACTCAAGAGATAATCGTTATCTCCGGAAACCAAAACTAACAAAAGTCTTTGGTGACTTCCTATCTACAAAAGCATAATAATGTTAAAGTCATAAGCAGTGGACCTAAAATATATAAAATAGTTGACGTTTTAGGGAATAGAAAATTAAGGTGGAGAGCTGGGGATATAAACATTTCAATGATAATTGACCGTTTTTTCAAAAAATAACCTAACAGTTTTGAGTATCTCATGGAAAATTTATACTTTATTTATTTATTTATTTATTTATTTATTTATTTATTTATTTATTTATTTATTTATTTATTTATTTATTTATTTATTTATTTATTTATTTATTTATTTATTTATTTATTTATTTATTTATTTATTTATTTATTTATTTATTTGTTCAGTTATTCATTCATTCATTCATTCATTTATTCATTCATTCATTTATTCATTTATTCATTTATTCATTTATTTATTTATTTATTTATTTATTTATTTATTTATTTATTTATTTATTTATTTATTTATTTATTTATTCATCATTCATTCATTTATTTATTTATTTATTTATTTATTTATTTATTTATTTATTTATTTATTTATTTATTTATTTATTTATTTATTTATTTATTTATTTATTTATTTATTTATTTATTTATTTATTTATTTATTTATTTATTTATTTTAACTTTGAAAAAAAACATCACTTTTAAATTTTAATGTACATTCCTACTAAACTAAGTTCATCAAGCTCTAACCTAGAACAATGATAACTAAATAAAATAATATTTGGTTCGTTTGTATTTTAAATCATCCAATAGTATATCGAACTAAACAGGGAGACAACTTACATTTGTGGAGTACGAATGAAACACGCCTCAAATCAAAATATTTATTTATCACACAAAATACAGCCATCACAGTCACTTCTTTTCTGAAGCCGCCCTTTCCACGGGAATATTAGTGGTCACTTTAGCAGCTGCAGCAGTCGAAGGTGTGGCCTGTACCTGTATAGGGACGGCCCTCTCATTGGGCGCCAGGGCTGGCTCGGGCTTCTTTCGAGGGGCTTCTACCACTAAAATACCGTCCGCACTGAGCGTGGAAGACACCTTGTCTGCCTCAATGTCCTCCGGGAGGACGTAGCGACGGGTAAACTCTCTGGAAACGAATCCGTGTTCGTCGACTTTCTCTTCGTGCTTGGCTGTCACCACAACTGTGCTGTCGACAGTCTTGACTGTGATGTCTTCCGGAGCGAAGTGACCGACGTCTAGGCGGACCTGTAAGAAAACAATTGGGAGTTGATATTTAACTTAATTTTTTTTTTTTTTTCATAATTAAGTTGTTGATTGCCCAATTGAAGACTACATGTTCAACATTGAAATGACATAACGGTGTACAGGTTCCCAAACTTTGAAATGACATAACTGTGTACAGGTTCCCTGACTTTGAAAGGACATATAATGGTGTACAGGTTCCCAAACTTTGAAATGACATAACTCTGTACAGGTTCCCTGACTTTGAAACGACATAACGGTGAAACAGTGTGGGACATAAAGAAGAGACAAATAGCATATTGGGTGGAATTTTAATTAAGTCGATTAGCAAAAATGATTGATTGGATTAAGTTTGATGATGTCTGCAGATGATTTACCGACGAAGCCCATTTTCATTTGAACGGATTTGTCAATAAAAAAAAACTGATGAAAATCATTACATTTTGCGAAACTCTTTTTCAGAAGAGATACCGATGAACTAATTCCAATTACATTCAGATTTTACAACAATTTGTTGCCAAGTTTCACTATTGTAACTAATTCTGCAAACAGCCCTACCCAACAAAGCAGTAACTTGACTTTCATTTCCAGGGCTGGGGTTTGAAAAAATATTTTTACCTCTCTTGGGGGAAATACATAAATTACGTCATCCCAAATTTTGTAATTTCTACAATTCCAACAAACTAGTATTTTAACATTAATTAATGAGAAGTAAAGACCTGAAAAGATAAAAGAAGGAGGTAACACCGTCACCAATTATCTACAAAGACAGGGCACGTCAGTGCTATGAATACTTAGTTGATGGAATTCAACTGATAATTGATTAATAAACAAAAAATAAATACAATTCAAACTAGCTTACTATAGCCTCAAAAGTAAAAAAATAAATAAGTATGTGGTTTTTTCAAACGAATTAAGGAGAAACTTAGTAAATATTTCTAACGGAAGCCTCATTACATCTATTCAAACATTTCCTAACATTCTTTCTAGTGCCGGCTTTCTTGCAATAAAACCACCCGCGAAACAAAACCAGTTTTACAGACCTGAAGTTGAATGAATGCTTATACAAATAAACTGAATCATTTCAATTTATTCGAAAACTCCATATAAGGAGAGGTCAGACTTTTTCATATAGCTCGCCATCTTGAAAGAAATAACAAAATCACCTCCGTTCGTCACATAAAAGTGTTATTGAAGAGTGGGCAGACATTCTACTTCAGTGACTCACCTACGACTTTTGTAGGTTAAAATAAATCTGTAACACCGGGATCCAATCCTACGCATTATAACGTAGGAGTTTCATTGAACGTGATTTTGCAATGCCACGTGCACAAAACACGTGCAATAAATACTTAAACGTACAATGTTTCTCAATATCAAAGTTAGGCCTTTCTCATCGCCTAGGCCCACAAGACCCGGGCCTTGGGCCCATGATTTTAGGGGGGCCCGAAATATGGTTTAAACCTATAACTTTTCTTTCACAAAAGCTATGTAAAAATCTGTTATAATCTGTATAAAAGAATTTTAACATAAAAATCATTTTGTATTGATCTTGAACCGTCTTTGGTAACCCAGACTATATTTATTCAAATAAACCAAACCATCATTTAAAAGCGTAAATAACAAGCTTTCCTGAAAGATAGAGACAAAAATTGAAATTCTTGACGAATTTATTATAAAATCAGCAAATGTCGACTCTGAAGTTATGAGTAATGCTGCAGATATTGTTGTCATGGATATTACTATACATTGTGATCGTATAATGCAATACTACATTACAAAGTTTTTCCTGTTTTGATTTATAAATTTGATTGTTTAAAATTTGTTTCTTTATTTGTGATAAACAAATTAACTTTTAGAAAACAATAAATTAACATTATTTATCAATTTTTCGATATTTAATATTAATTCATTTTGAGTATGTGTCAAGCCCATTTCGAATAAATCTCGCATTTGAAAAAGGGGCCCTCGAAATTGTCCGGGCCTTGGGCCCCAACTTGTCATGATCAGGCCATGATCAAAGTGCTCATGATTAGTTAAGATATCCGACAACTTTAGACAAAAAAATTGAATTAAAAATTTTTTGTACAATAGTTATTAATGCAACTAGTAACGAAAGTAATACTTTTTCACACGAGGTAAAATGCTTATTTAACGAGTTCTTTTACAAGAGTCAAATAATTTACCGAGTTTGAAAATTTACCGAGTTTTTTTCCTTTCGCACGTGTTGCATGGACTATTTTTTTATAATCCCGTGTAAATAAAATATTTTTAATACATATATTTATTAATGTTGGCAACTCCAGTCAATGAATTTATTCTAAAAATGTCATTTCCATACCTAGATTATATAATATTGGATCACGAGGCGTGCTTGAAAGTGCTTTTTCCCACTGGTGCGAGAAAGTTACTTTTCCGTACTCCTCGCGATAAAATGCAATTTTCGCCACGATTTCTGATTAAAAATGATTAAATAAAGTTCAATTTTTTGAGGAAAAGGGGGAAATGTACTTTCCCGCAAATTTTGTATATTTTTTTATACAGAAATGACATTTTTAGAAATTCCTTGACTAGAGTTGCCAAAGTTACTTTATATATATATATTGCACGTGATTATAAAAAATCTTGTATGCAACATATGAGAAATGACTTTTTCAAACTCGTGCTATCACACTCGTTAAAAAAAAGAAAAAGATAATGTAAAAATTAATAATTTTTTTAAAAATAATGTATTTAATTTAAGATAATTTTCAGTTAAATTTAACTTTTACGATTAACACTGGCAACAATATTATTATGAATAGAATACAATTTCCTTGGAACATACTATATGATGAGCATTTATAAAATGATTTAACCATTTAAAGACAAAGAAATATTTATAGAAGTTACTGAGATATAGTTGTTTAAAATATACATTCCTAAAAATTAACGTTTTTAAAAAATATTTATAGTATAAATGTATTTATAAAATAATGACAATTGTACCTGGCTCTTATATCATAGGAAATTTTATCCTGTGCCCTATAAAGAAATTCCATAGAAAATTTCGAGACAATATCTTTGTTGGGTTTTTGAGTTTTCATGTTAACAATGTTAACGAAACGCTGAATACTCCATTTTGCAGAAAATCAGTTCAAAGTTAGATTGGAAACCTTGATATCATTGCATCAAAAATTATCATAACTTCGTTTATAATTAACATAAAAGCAAATTAAATCTCTTTTTAGAAACATAACAAAAAAAAACTAGGCTTTCACAAAATCAAATAAAATATAATTTTGTCCATCATAGAGTATCAAATGAAACTTTTTAACATTTACGTTCGATTTATCAAGAAATTATGACTGCAATGGTTTAAAGTGGAACGGTTTAAAGTTTGTTTATATATATATATATATATATATATATATATATATATATATATATATATATATATATATATATATATATGCACCAAATAATCCTCAGCATAGAGTCCTTTCATATAATGCCAAATTATCCTCTACATAGAGTCCATGCTTATAGTAAACCCTAAGCATAATCTCTTCTCATAAAATTCCAAAAGAAGAAATTTTAACCTTGATTTTCAAACAAATAGCACAATGTGTAAAATGTAATAAACTATTCATCAAAGCGGAGATCTTTAAGTTGGTAAATTATTTCTCAACAGCAAAGTTGTAAGGTGCCTATAGGCGTCCACCGAAAAATGATGAATGTAACAAACATTTTAATTTAATATTCATGAAATAATTATTAGTAATTCAATTTTTATTTGAATCTTATTCAATTGAAAATTATTTCTGATTTATGTATGAAATGATAAAAAAAAAATGTTTTTAATGAAAAACTTCATGGAGCGTGAATTCAACAAGGAAATCGTGTGCATTATTTGGTTGGTTGGTTGTATTCAGATTATCTGGCACCGTCAGCAACACGAGGGCTATAATGCGCCGAAACGTTCGTCATTAGACAGGCCAACATACACTTACAAACACCCATGCCTAACACGGGACTCGAACCCGCAACCTCGCGGTCTAGAAGCTAGCACGCTAACCACTATACCGTTTGGTCGGCTGTGCATTATTTGGATCTTCACTGACAACAAAATCGGCGCTGTAACAGATTTAAGAGTTACCATCCATCAAATCGATTATCTTCCTATTCACCAACATAGAATCGATTCTATTGTCAGCGTATGCTTTGTGTTTGCATCTAAGTTTAAACAATCAAAATATTCCGAACAGCAAAATGTGAGGCAAAGTACGTTTCAAAATTTATTTATTAAAAATGAACGTGAATTTATACATTCACAACTAAATATCTTTTATTTATTCTTATATAACTAATTTCGACAGCAGGAAAGAGTTTCAACAATGATTGGTTAAAATTCTTTCACTTACACAGCGTTACTACGCAACACAACGTTGAATTGACTGTACCACTCCCCATAATGAATTTATGTATTCTCTTGCAATTATCTTTTATTTATTATGATTAAAATAATTTTGGCAGCAAGAAAGATTTTCAACAACGATCGGTCAAAATTTAACTTGCATCGTTACAGAATGAGGCAGTGAGTGAGTGATCAAGGTAACTCTTAGAGTAATTTTAGTTTTGTATAAATAAAGAAACAGAGATTGCCACAAAACACACAGTTCAGAAATAGTATATAAGTTATACACTAATTAAATATCTTTGCATTTAGGACTCTAGGACTTTGGAAATTTTTTAATTCATTCGGAGTGATTTATAAATAATAAAATTTTAGTAAGTTTAGAGTTAAATACGATTTTTCCTCATTTTCCAATAAACACTTTTATATAAACACTCAAACTATTTTTATGGAGGGTCAAAGACTAAAGTTAATATTACAAATTAATTTAACCAGTTACATTTCTTAACCAATCAGAACTTTAATGACCAATGTTCGAAATGACGCTTATTTTCCAATGAATTACTATATTTTATTTCATATTAATACTAACTAGTATATAATATTTCATTATGTTATTATGCATTCTATAGATTTATTTGTATTTTTTTACCAATCGAAAACAAGATTTCTAAAAGGAAAATTCAAAATTGAGTTCTAGTGTATACCTATATATGCACCTAAACGTGTAAATATTACACAAGAATAAACTGTTAATAATTTCAAGCCATGATGTTACTATACTAAACTTCAACTTAACTAGACATCACTTAGACAATAGATCGTCACAGTGCTCATAGGTATTTAATCCATTTTAGCGGAGTGAAGACATAATTCTCGCCAAACCTTATAACCTTTTGTTCTCTATAGGGTTGTGGTTTGGCGAACATTATGCTTTCATGCCGCCAAAATGGATTAAATACCTATGAGCACTGTGACGATCTACCGTCTAAGTGATGTCTAGTTAAGTTGAAGTTTAGTATAGGGGTTGACGTTATTTTGTAAAAAAACATCAGCGTGAAAGTGCAGCCCTTTGCACCCTCCTGGTAATATCCATGCGTTCACTAAAAATAGCGCAAATTTGGAATTTTAAAAAATAGATCGTAAGTTCATGAGTTTGGCGATATAGTTAAGAAAACTTGTCACCAAATACTTAATTTCTAATCCAATAACGCTATTTTTGGATTGGACAATTTCGGATATGAACTTCCTATTGAGTGATTATGGAATACTACTGTTGAATTTTATACATACTTACTAACCATATTGATGCTTTCAAACTAGACGCCTGTCTGTAGAATTTATTATTTAGCCTTAACAAATTACAAATTCACATCCGAACGTCATTTCTAGTACATTTCTTTTGAAATGGGAGCTCATCTCGAGGCGGACCTTTCATTTGATATGTTGCATGCGTCTGTAACATTTGTATTTTTAGTTAAGAATGCTAACCTTCAAGGGCGTAGCCAGAAATTTTTCTTGGGAGGGAATATAAAATTATTACTCAACAAATCATAACAATAATTTTTGTTATTAATACCAAATATGTTGTTACAGGTATTTTTTCCTACATATGTTTTGAAATTAAAAAAGCATTTGAAATTAATTTACCATTTTAAACCAAATATTATTTGGTTTTTGCGTCCTATAATAGCAAACTGAAAAATTTCTTGAAGGGATATATCCCCAAATCCCTCTCCCTGGTTACGCGCCTGCAAATCTTAGACTGACAGACGGAGAGCAAATAAAGCATTAGTATAAGCTACTATTTTAAAGTAGTGTACATTTCTGTATTGAGACGTATTTGGTACCGTATTAACGCCACAGACAGTATTTTAAAAAGCACATTTATAGCACATTCAAACCTTTTTTACCAAAAAACATAATTGTCGGAAAGTGCCTGCAACCTGTTTATCTCAAACGTACAAGTAGACACATTTTTTTTAAATTCAGAAAAGACCATAATTAATTTGTAGGGTATTTATTTTGGTTTGTCTAATATCTTCAAAGAATTTAAATTCATAAACATGTTTGATATTCGAGTTAAATGATAAATACTAAAACCTAAATATAAACTGGATATTAACTACTTTCTCGGGGGTATAGTCGATAATCGCATACTTTCTTTGGTAACTTTTGAGAAAAAAAATGTATTGGAATCCTAAGAATCAGTCAATTCAAAACCAAACATTTTAAAACGCAAATTCTAGACGCTCCATTACATCCATTCTAATAGTGTTAATATGTCAAACAGTTTTTATTCTCATTACTACACTTTCAAGAGTTGCAGTTTGCATAGTTAAAGAACACCTGCAAGAACTTTTTTTTTTTTTATAAGTCAAATTTATACCAGCCAATTGCTTAATGTTAAGTAATTTAAACGAAAAAAGATTATCACTTTCTACAAAGATTAAAAATCTTTCTACTCTCACTTAGATCTACAAAGATTAGGAAACCCACACCACGGAAGATACAAAGGAAGATACCGCAATCTCTACAAAGATTAGGAATCTTCAGTACCAGAAGCGTAGCCAGTGGGAGGGAAATAAAAATAAGTTTTCAGTTAGTAATTAAAAGTAGACCCTCTAAGAAAGTGTACCCTAGGTAGATACCACGTTCTGTTTCAGCAGAAATAGAATCCTGGCAATCATACTTGAGGGCAATACAAAAATGTTACACCAAGAAAGTAAATAAAATAATTTTTTATCTACAAATTTATTTTCCTTTTAACAAGTTAATTTTTACCTTAGCAAGGGTTAAAACCTCTTTAGTTTCTCCCTGCGTATGCGTACCCCACTGATTCTGGTTTAGCATGCAAGCGAGTGCATGCACAAATTGGTCATGTACACTCTTGGGATTCAGGTACGGAACACTCAGCGTGTGATTATTCTCATTTAGCCATATTTTAATATCTGAAATAAGCATCCACCCACCTGGAATTTGTCGGCGGCTGCTTTGATCTCGGACGTCCCTCCGGTGCTGAGCTGCCTCTGCGGTCTCAGGAAGTATCCCCTGTAGTAGGAGGAAGGGGCGTCGTCCAGGTCCAGTTCCGAGAGACCGAGTCCGAAGTGCTGGTCTCGAATCCTGGAGGGGAAGCCCCCGAAATCATCGAACCAATCCCCTCCTCGTCTCACCAAAGAAGACCGCGTCGTCGTGTAGGACATGTTGTCTGCGGAAGTTTGTTTGAAGGGAAAAGAGAGATCGTGAGAGAGTTGGCCTGCTTTTTATACGACAGGTAGGTGGGGTGGAGGCTACAGACGCCATGTCTGCCCACACTCGTTGAATGACTTCTTTTTGTTTCTGTGAACAGCTTTGGAGGTGGGTGTTATTGCATTGGTTGGTTGGATATTGTTTGGAAGTGTGAGCTACCCGATGAGTTAAAATTCACAGTAACTACTGCCCCTACCGAATAGTTTGAAGCTTTATTCTGAATGTTAAGAGGGATTCCCAACTTGTTATATTCCATAGATTTTTGTAGGATCAGAAACCTTTTTATAGAAATTGACCTACTGTGGCCAACATTTTCCTATCACAATCTAGTGTTATTGATTTTTTTTTTCAGTGATGCTTATTGGTTATCTATAAAAAAGGCTTAACAAAAATTTACAATACCTATTTCAAATTCTTTGAAGAATACGAACGTAGTCAAAGCCCGTTAAAGCAAAATCACTTAATTTGAAATTCCGTTTAACACGCAATATAGTTTTTTGTGCGATGACGCTTAAACTTAATGTTAATTCGTTCATTACACACAAAAATTTGCTCTTTAAACCACTTTTTCTTTTTAATGAAATCTTCATTATTGGAAACAAAATTTAAAGTGTTTCAATAAAATTAAAGTAAATTCTTCAGGTTGAAATCCTATAAAACAGGAAAATACCCGAGTGGTCAAATTTCAACGAATTCGCTACGAAATTAGTTGATTTCGGAGTGAATTTAGATGACATCCCTGCGTAAACTGTTTTGTTCACCTACCTGTATCCAAAAGTATAATATTAGAAACTAAAATCGTACCATTTGGGAAAATGAGTCGGAAACAATCGTTATCGTTAGAAACGAAACAAAAAAAAAAATAATAATAATAATAATAATAATAATAATAATAATAATAATAATAATAATAATGAAATGGATTATAAATTCTTTTAACAAAAAAAAAATTAAATTGCGTCCAAGTATGGAATCGCCAACACAAATGATTTTAAAATAATTAGGAAAAGAAGGAGGTGGCTTTTGCTATAAATCAATTCGAACCTGTAAGG